>JAHBCN010001090.1:161918-191918 GCA_019359885.1 Listronotus oregonensis
AAAAAAAAATGTGTTCAGTTATTAGTGCAGCAGCTTCTCTTTAAACGTATTATACAGGGTGTAACAAATTCGAGTGTATGCATGGGGATCTAAAAAACCGTAAGAGATACGAGGTTGGTTAAATTAAGGTAAAGTTGCGCATTCACTTGCCCTACAAAATGCCCTTTAAAATGTGTAATTTTTCCGAATAGTTCCAGAGATATACGAAAAAAATAAAATTTTCAAAAATTTATCTTTTTTTTTAACCTTATTTATTAACCGATTTTAAAATTAATAACACATTTTCATAGCCACTTTATTTCCGCTAAATATTAGTGTTTTTGGATTTGCCATTCAACGTTTAATTTTATGACGACCATCATCAACTTTATTTTTTCTTGTGGACGCCATATTGGATTTTTTTTTAGTTTTGAGTTTCTTATTGAATGACCTATTCAACGATGTATCACACTTGCATATCAGATTTGTGTTTCGGTACTTACCTCAAGAAGTAATGAGAGTGAAAGAGATCCTATATGGCGTACAAAAGAAAAAATAAAGTTGATGTAGGTTGTCAGAAAACGAAACGTTGAATGGCAAATCCAAAAACACTAATATTTAGCGGAAATAAAGTGGCTATGTGAATGTGTTATTAATTTTAAAATCGGTTAATAAATAGGGTTAGAAAAAAATAAAATACATTTTTCAAAATTTTGGTTTTTCCCGTATATCTTTGGAACTATTCGGAAATCTGACACATTTTAAACGGCATTTTGTTGGCAGAAATGCGCAACTTTGCCTTAATTTAACCGACTTCGTATTCCATGGTTTTTAAGATCCCCATGGATACACTCGAATTTGTTACATCCTGTACCTATTTTAGTTCTAAAAATGTAAGCATATTAAACCGAACATGTTAAAATTATTAAATTAAATAGTTAATATTTTCATTTTAATATTACAATATCACTAAATAAAACAAAACCTACTTATACCAAAGATTTGCTACAATAAAATCCAAAATTTAAATATTTAATTTAAGTATATTATATTCTTAGAAATACTAATTGTAGACTCAGATTTAAAGTACGATATTTTAGTTTAAATAGGGCGTAATTTTGCTTTGAGAAGTTGTGTTTTTATTTTAAACATACTAACATTTCCGAATTAACTTTTCAGATTCGGTAGAATCTTCAATATAACAAAATCATATATTTATTTCTAAAGAAACTTTCGACTTATGCTGAGCTACTGATATATTCATTCTTAATCTTTATAGTAACAGTTTGATTCAATGGCATGCATAAAAATAAATATTTCATATTTTACAAATAACGATGTGTGTACTTAATTTAAATAAATTTAAATGAAGATTTTAAATTCTCAAATTAAAACAACATAGTCTTGGGGATATACAAAGCTAAGATAACCTTATACTAATATTATTATGCTTAAATTTAGTATATTTTTTTCCGTGTAAGATTTCTAGAAAATTCCAAAAGCATTGTAGGTACTGTATAATTATAAAGTAAAAACCTGCTAAAATTTTAATTAATAAATATTGATTTTCCACATTTAAAATATTTATTTAAAAAAAAAACATACAAAAAACTTTAAGAAAATTACACTTTTGTAATTGTCAGTATGAGAGCTTAAATACATGTTGCTTTCGTAGTACTTAACTGATCTATTGATTATAATAAAATAGGTACAGCTCTTTAACTATATATTATTCTGTGAGGTGTGAGGAAACGTGTGCTTTTATTGTCTATTTTTTAAATGTATTTTGCAAGTTATGAATTTGTAAAATAATAAAAGTAAATAATATTTTTTTTATTTTTTTATGACAAGAAAAAACTACTTTAGGTGGTACTGTTATAAAAAATTTAAAGTAAGTGACAATAATAAAATTTTATTGAATAAAATATGCTGTGTTGGCAACTATAGTTATTTTTTTTAATTTGTTTAATTAACTTTTTTACCTTAACCTAAAATACGTGCAATAACAAAAAATATTGAAAAAAACTAAATTATGTGCATAGATCATAATAGTTATTATAATAAACTAGTAATGTATTTCTTCCTGCCTCTTTTTTAAAATAGATATGTTCATTAAAAAATATTATTTGGGTATCCCGCCAGAAGTGGCGCTTTAGAATTTAATATTTCAAATGGGATTCATTTATTTTAAATATAAATTATACAAAATATAGATACTAATTACATATATTTATTTTACACTCCATCCCTTTATTAGCGTAAAATCATTAGCATTAAAAATTGTACTTATATTTGAATATATTTAAAAGTTAATTTAAAATAAGGGCCATAAATTAGTGTCAGACTTAAAAAACATTAACAAACATCATTTATATTCAATCGCAGAACTTTTGAAAAGGTATTTAAAAAGAGACACATTCCACATTTATTGCTTACCAGAATTTATTATATATTCTAAACAGCAATTTTCAAATGTGGATACGTTATCCGAATAAAATAGTAAGTGGTAATAATACCTTTTAGTTCTTAAGCTGCCTGAGTGTAGAGGTATATTATTTTAACGTTGTACATGTAGAAAAGATATTTTATGCTTATTTTGTATATTAAATTAAAATTGTTAAACCAAATAATTTTAAAATATTTTTCAATCTTTACCCTAGTTTTTTTGTTTACAACGGAAACAAAGTTCAATTGTTTTTGCAATCTTTATTAGTTTTATTTGCTTATTATGCTACAGGAATAGATTCTATTCAAGTTAATGCACAATCCAGAAAAGTAAGCAAACTTTTATCATTTAAAATTCCAATAAGACAATCATACAGAAAATCCTTTTTAAGTTGTGACACAAACACACAAACACACACCTCACTTTCGAATAGACCGAAAAGTAAACTAATGGACCTGCCTGAATTTTATATACTTTTTATATTTTTTTATAATATTATTGTATGATAAATACCTTGTCATTGAGTGTGGTACATATTTGAACTCCTACAAAAAATAGATTCATTGATAATTTGTAGAATGATAGAATAAGATTAAAAATAGAAAACTTGGAAAACTTGAGTTGTATCACAGACACGGTTTTGTTGATATAGCCTCTACTACTAGGAAGTTTACAGTGGAGCGGCGGTTACTTTTTTAGAATAAACTAAAATTTTGTTAATGTTTGGCAGTCTGGCACAAACCCTTAATTGATCAGTATGCAGGCGACCTGGGTTCGATTACCCGCCCGCGCCTAAATACCGCTTCTCGTGAGATCAGCAAAGTTAAGCAACGCCGGGCAAGGTTAATAATTGAATGTAGTTCGGTACCCACGTGAAACTGTAAATTACATTTATATAGACAATGTTACTCGTGTTTTATTATAATCACTAATATTAACATATAATTTACACTTATGGTCAAAATAAGTACTTTGTGCATGTGCACATTCTAGTAAAATGGAGCGACTTTTGCAACAAGGACAGAGATACTTCCTGATTACAATTTGCATATTGTGCCGCATAAAATAATGTCTAAAATATTATTTGGAGATATCGTAAGCAAGAATTTTTTGGGTCTTGTTAGACCTCAGAAATTACTAAAGAAAAATAATAACCACAAATTTTGTCAAAATAAAAATGTATAAAAATTAAATTTGAACTAAAACGGTAAAATTTTATGAATTTTGGAAAATGGTGTTTTGGGCGTGTTTTTTTGTATTGATATAAATAGGTCTGACATTAAAAGAAAATGTTTTTATTAAACTCAAATATAATAAACTAAAAGATCTATGAGTTTAAAAAATTCTGCATTAATATGTACTTATGTGGTATTTCTTAAAAAAAATAAATAAATAAATAAAAATTATTAAATCAATAAATCTAACCTGATCACGTCCGAATCTATAATACTTTATTAATAATTTTTTTATCTATTTTTATATTAATATTAATGTTTCCTGTATATCTAAAATTTTAAAAATGTGAAAATTATGAAAGCTAAATTGCATTTTCATTGGTTAGTTTGGTTACTAAATGTGATTTAACTTCTTGGTAAACGAAGGTACTTTTGGCCTTTTTTGACTTGGTAGTTTTTATAAATAAGACTAAATTATTGCAAATTCTACTTACTTCTATATTTTAAATGCATTTTAATCATAAAAGTTGTTTTGGTAAAGGCGTTTTTCTTTATGTCAATCATGTCAGCCAGCATTAAATAAATAAAATTTCTCGTATGATATGATAAGTGTAACGGTTGCCAATAGTAGAATATACCGCAAAAAAATATTTTTTGTGATGTGAATGTGTATGTGGATGGGTACTTTACCATTATTGATTTGATAAAAGCTAGAGAAATACACTAATATTTGTCGTCGATTAGAAATAAAACTGGAGAGCTAAGAAAAGAGTTTTGTTGGAAGACCATACAAATGAATTTTTAAGGAGCCAGGCCAAGTCGAAAGCCTTAGATGTGACGAAAGCAACGATCTGAGATTTGCGAAAGAAGTCAATTTTTCCAGTTATGTGAAACAAAGGATAAAAGATCTGATGTGCATTTCTTTTGACGAAATCAGTACTGTTTCTTATATATAATTTTTTGTTGTAACAGAAAAAGATATGGTTCTAGATTTGGGACAATTTTTTTAAAAAGATTGCTAATATGCCATAATATAGACTATAGAATATGTTAATATTACGAGAAAAAAGCGTACGCACAATTTATTATGGTAATTTTATTAGAAACCGAAAAGGATTAACGGGGAATGCAAGAATTGTTAGCAAAAAGTTCGACTTATTCTTTAGAGCAGTGTTTCCCAAATGAGGTACTAGGGGGGTCGCCGGAAATTTCCAAAATAAGACAAAAACACTACTTTGTTAAATCATGTATTTTTATTTTAATAAAGCCGTAAATAAAAATTAACAATTAATTATCAAACGAAACATAAAAAACTAAATATTAAAAGTTCTTAAAAAGTCCTTAAAAATAAAAGAAGCCTGTTTTTTTGAAACTAGTCTTTCAAATCTAGGCTGTGTATTTGAGACACACACAATTATATCGTTTTCAAGTACGAGACGATTTCTCACTTTTGTTTTAATGGCAGTCATAGACGAGAAACTTAACTCACATAAATATGATGTTACAAATGGAACCAAACATTTTACAGCTTCATTCGCCAACTGAGGGTATTCCTGCATCTTTTGGTCCAAAATTCGTCCAGGTTCTGGGAAAAAATTGCAGCTTGAACATTCCATCACTTGATATTTCAATAAGTTGTTCTTTCATGTTTATTGGTATTTCAGCATGTTGAAAGGAATCGGCTAAAAACGGATTCAGTATCCATCTGCAACTGTCGTAACTGTTTTGAATTTCTTCGGGAAATAATCACAGAGCTTTTGTTTTAAATTAAGCAAAGTAACTTGCATGCCTGCAAAAACTTGTTCAAAATTTGTAGCATTGTAACATACATTTTCTATAATTTCCTGAATGCACTGGAATGAATCGAGCTGCTTTTTGCCAAGTGAAGTTGACCATAAATCGATTTTTCTTATAAACCCCTTAATTTTATCTGTGGCTGTAATTATATTAATGTCGCGACCTTGCAAATTACTGTTCAAAATATTTAATTGTTCGAAAATATCAGCAAGGAAACCTAGTTTCAAAAGCCAAATAGGATCGGAAAATTGATTTTCGTATGGGGACTTCTCATCTTTCAAATACATTAAAAGCTCTGCTCTTAAGTGAAATACTCTTTTTAAGACGTTGCCCCTTGAAAGCCACCTTACTTCGGTGTGATAAAGAAGATTTTGAAATATAGCACCCATGTCTTCGCAGATTTTTCGAAAAATACGGGTCTGTAAAGCTTTTCCTTTAATGGAATTTACAACTTTAATGATGGTTTTCATAACACAGTCCATTTCAGGAGGTAAAGCTTTTGACGCCAGAGCTTCTCGATGTAAAAAACAATGTCTCCATGTGGCATTAGGCATTATTTCTTGTCCTGTCATAGCTTTAGCGCCATCCGTGCATATAGCAATACATTTTCCCCAGTCAATAACATATTTACTTGTGCGTTTCACAAAACTGTCGAATAAACATTTTCCAGTGGTATTGGTCTCCAATGGGGAACAAAATAAAATATCTTCTTGAATGCCATTATTTGTATCATATCTTACAAACGTAATAAATTGGGCACAGTTAGATATATCCGTGGATTCGTCCATTTGAAGAGAGAAGTACGTGCATTTATTAAGATTTTCCACAACTATCTTCTGCCATATCACTAATTCTTCTTTGGATAGTATTATTTGACAGAGGTATTGTTTTTAACTTTGCAGCCTCTTTTTCACCGATCATTATATGTACCATTTCAACAGCTGCTGGCAAAATCAGATTTTCAGCAATTGTGTGCGGATTACTAGTTTTGGCAACGCGATAAGCAACTTATAACTTGCTAATAATGCTTTTTCGTTAGTAGTGGTTGCCAATTGAAAAGTATCTTGCTGTTTGTGAAGGACGTTCAGCTTTCTTTCAAAGAATTCTACGGGTTTGTCTTTTTTATCGGGATGTTTGCTATTTAAATGTCGAAGTAACTTTGATGGCTTCATGCTTTCGTTTGACAATCTTCTCCACAAATAACAAATTGTGGTTTATTGGAAATAATGGTAAAACCATATTTAAGATAATCATCACTGTAAAGTCTGTTTTTCTTTTTATTACTGCCACTTTCAGACGTAGATGGTTCTGCACTTCTTTTAAAAACTTATCCATAATTTGTAATTTATCGTAGACGTAAATACGTAAACGGGAATACGTAAGTCGCAAAATATTTACTAATTACTTAATACCGCGCATTCGCCACAACGCGCTGTTTGAACTGAGGTCTCATTGCACATGGGCCTATATAAAGCCGAAACGAGGCTACGACGTTCCAGAGTGCCATCTACTAGCGAAGTAAGGAGTAGAGCCTTCGCGAATATCATGGAAAAGTATTGCGATGTAGACACAAACAAAGATGTCGCGGTGTACAATGTGCAGTCGACTTTTTATTATTTATTTTTATTGTAAATGCTAGTCTGGCAGAAGTACTACTAGTTTACTAGTGGAACAGATCGCAATTATTAAAATAATTGTTGAATTTTTTAAATGTATTTAGTTTAAACTTAAACAGTAAAGTAAAATAAAATTTGAGAAACCATCAGTTGTAAATTAGGCACGCTATTTTTGTCGCTATTTTGGTTTGGGTGATGAGTAGGGGGTCGTGAACAATTTTTTTAACAAAAAGGGGTCGCGCTTTAGATAAGTTTGGGAAACACTGCTTTAGAGGTAGGAATAATTTTACCCACAACGGTGAGAGGTACATAGGAATTATTACAAAAGTTTAAACAAAATTTTTGGCAAACTAACCAAGACTAAAAAGACCCACTGTAATTCGAGCAAACGGGGATTTTATATATTATGCTGTTGTTAAACCGCTCTTTGGTCTCTATTTGTTTGTTGCTTTAATGCCAAATTCTTTATTTTAAGGACTTGAATTATAAAGAAACCATTTGCAAACCTTGATTCTCTATAATCTAGTTTTATGCATTATATAAAAAACCACAATTGTTGATTTTCATGCCTGAGGTTCTTTTTAGTATGAAGAAGGTAGGTCCGATTTCTCAGTTGATTTTTTTCGGTAATTTTAAGACATATTTTGCAGGGATTGTGGAAAGAAAAGCGAATCGGATACCAAGAGTAGGTGGCGAAGAAATCTCTAAGACCAACCCAGTCAGCTAAAATGTAGCCCAGGTTGTGCGTGCCTTCTTTACCTCAGCATGCGTGCAGAGTATACAGCAGAGTAACCAAGCCGTGATTTTATCGACCAAGGGGAACATTTACTATTGTTTGGTAGAGTTTGAAGTTAGTAGTGATAAAAAGATTTAATATATTTAAATAATACTTCCTTGTAAATGGGTTTAATGTTAAGATCAGCGCCTTATGCAATGCTTTGCACTTAAATTTAATTTTTGTAGATCGTAACTAAGCCTTACTATAAACACTAAAATCACCAAGAATGATTGCTTTGGCTGAAAATATTAAAAAATGATAATAACCTCAGAAATGTGGAAATCGTCAGGCAGAGACATTAAAATGAAAAACTCGTAATCTGACAAAAGAGAGTAATTGATTAAAGTTTGAGGTTTTGAAGCTGATTTGATTTTCGGTTCAAACAATGTTCCGGTTTAGCTAATTAATAGTAATGGACCATTCATCATTACCTTTAATTAGGAAAAACAAGTATTTTAATTATTTTAAGAAATGATAATTAAGCTTCACAGATAATGCTATTTAGTAATTTTTATTTAAGTTTTCTTTAAAAAAGTCTCCTTAAAATAAACTCTAAAACCGTCCCAGTCTGGTCTATAGCAATTATGAAATACATGTGGGTAAATTTTTGACTTTTACCTACCACGATGGGCGATATACACATGAAGTCCAATTCAAAATTTTTTATTTCGGCTTATCAAATAAAAAAAAATTACTTACAATTATACTATTGATTATGTAGGTATACTCTAATCGAACCATCAATAAAAAAGTAAAAATTAAAAATATATAAAGGTACAATATAAACAGTAATTATGTTTTGGGATATTATTAGATGATAACAGTTAACATTAAATGCATTTCACATAAAAAAAAACATCAAAAACCACATTGGCCAAAACTTTGACTTTTAAAATAATTTGTTAAAAATAATTTAAAAACGCATTTTAAGGGTTGGAAACGAATCGCATTCGATTTCAAGTGCTACGAGCTCAAAAACCACTACCTCTTGTCATATTTATAGCATAAGTCTGATCTATTTTAGTAAAAATACTAAATTATGCAATAATTAAATAATAGCAATTAAGGGGTGCATTGTAGGCGTTGCGTATCTAGCTTCAATCGATTCAGCGATCAAAAATACCTACCCACCTGTCATACTTGAAACATGAAATTTTGCAATAATTAGGTAATAATATTTCCTTAAGTGCCTTAAAAACTTTTATTGCTAAACATTTTATGGTAAACCTACAAATGTAATATAAAAATAAATAAAAAAAAAACTGTTTGATTTGTTGAATATTTCGGATACACCGACTAAATCACTTTAGAACTCACTTAATTGAAAGAAAATTATTCTAAAGCTCCAGGCCATAATTAGCCTGTTTGTAGGTAACATTTTGCATGTTTTATCTTTAAGAACTTAGCAGTTAATGGTGCTGTTAGGAAACTGAAGAGCCAATTATGGCATTTTTAGTGCACCAAACGATTACGCTATTAAGGTATTAATTTCAAAAGTTAAAGTTAATAACGGCAGAAAACTTCTAAACATAATTATACTGGTCCCTGCTAATGTGTAAATAATTACAGGCATTCAAGGCAATATTATATACGTGTGATGGTTATCTTCCAATATAACCCATGATTTTCTGTTTTTAGCGTATTATACATCTACCAAAAATTATTATAATTTTAAATTAGCAGTTAATTGTCTTTTTGTATATTTTATTATTATGTTTATGACTCCCCAATTTACAGGGTGTAGGTATACCATATTTGACTACAAATAAAAATGATTTGTTTCATTTTTATTACCTTGCATGAACCCAACAACAATTGTCTATTTTTTATTATGTTAATCCATTTCACACTTAACATGCTTCTTAACAAAACTTTTGTTTAAAAAAAAATGACCCGCTTCCTGTAGGATCAGCAAAGTTAAACAACGCTGGGTTATGTCAGTAGCTATTTGCCGTTAGGTGTAGTTCAAAATTCGAGGTAGTGTAGTGGTCAGATTCTCGACTCGCCACGCCGGCGATTCGGGTTCGATTTCCAGCCAGGGAGACATATTTAGATAGTAGTTATTTAAAATAACGTCTGTGGTGGCACTATCGTGTTGTCTTAAAGATGCTGTTGAATGCAATATTTGTATGTTTCAGTGCTTGGACAGCGTTGACGGGACTGGAGAAAGAATGGGTTAAGCATCGAAAAACCTTGCACTTACCGTACTCTGGTACTTAGGTTAATACTTCAGGTACGTACTCAGGGTCTAAAAATAAGCATAAAAGTCTATACACATATGGGTCCGCAAGGCCTTCGTTTCCGATATACTGGGTATTAAAATTTTTATTTATATTTTTTTTATATATTTTTTTATTTTTTTTATGTTTGGCTGAACATAATTTAAGAACAATAATTTTATAGACAATTAAAATACATATCTTTTAATTATACATTTTGTATTTTTTTTTTTAAATTTTGCTATATTAAAATCAGATGTGTGTCATGGGTGGTTTTTTTTTAAATCCAAATATCTCGAAAACGGTTGCTTATATCGACTTTTAACAAGTATACCTTTTCGACGTAAAAATGACAAAACAGTTATTTAATTTACTTAAAAATGTAATACAGTGCCGTACCAAAAGGTTGTGATTGTTTAAAATAGTAAAAAGACGTGTAGGTGGCTCCCCCTACAAGTAAGAGCCATACTAAGATTATATTCGAATCCGTCATACCAAGGCCTAGAAAATAGTTCTTTGGGTATATGGCTTTCAATTGAAAAAATAATAATTACGTTGTTAGAGATATGCTTTTTGCTAATTGCTTTAAAATTACAGGGTTTTTAAAAGGATGAAAACCTCGGGTGTGGCTAAGTTGGTTACATGTTTCACCCTTGTTAGAGATGGTCATATCCGCTGTAAGCCAAGACAAGTCTAATGAAGGATCACCAAGCCTACCAAACAATTTTTTGTAGAAGTAAGGAAAGATTCAAATGACTCTGGCGCCTTTTAACAGACTAATCCAAATGCAACCAGTAAAGCATATTAATACGAAAAGATGTTAAAAAGTAAAAAATGTGAATAATGTTAAAAAGTGCAATCTAGGTGGGCATGGCAATGATATTTAAAAATCTTAAAACAGACACCTTTTGACAAAGGAAAATGACCAACCATTAGTTTACGGGTTTGTGAAATTCTAAAAAGTTGTTTTGCCATACCACTTTAGGCGGCGCTGAGCGAAATCTGAAGTGAGTAAAAAGAATTAAAAAGCAGTATTTTTGCCCGACTGCATTATAATATTATAAGGGTAGAGGTTCTTGAGCCTTGTTATACAATTTAAATATCTAAATGACCATTTACAACAAGGGTAAAACATGTAGTCGACTTAGCCACATCCGAGGTTTCCATTCTTTTGAAAACCCCTTAACTTTATTGCAATTAGCAAAAAGCATACCTCTAACAACGTTATTATTATTTTGTCAGTTGGAGGCCATATATCTAAAGAACTATTTTGCATATTTGAATTGTATAACAAGGCTCAAGAAACTCTACTATTAGATATATTATATTGCAGTCTGGCGAAAATACAGATCTTGCCCCACGCCGTCTGACGTGGTGTGGCAAAACTACCCATTTGAATTTCACAAACCCGTGAACTAATGGGTGGTCATTTTTCTTTGTCAGAAGGTGTCTGTTTTGCGATTTTTAAATATCATGGCCATGCCCACCTAGATGACATTTTTTAACATTATTCACTTTATTTACTTTTTAACATCTTTTCGTATTAATATGCTTTACTGGTTGCATTGGGATTAGTCTGTTAGATAGCGCCAAAGTCTTTTTAATCTCTCCTTACTTTTACAAAGGATTCTTTTGTAGGCTTGGCGATTCTTCGTCAGGCTTACAGCGGATGTGACCAACCACAACTAACCACAACTAACTCCAACAAGGGTAAAACATGTATCCGACTTAGCGACACCCGAGGTTTCCATCCTTTTAAAAACCCCGTAACTTCAATGTAACATTAAACTCTAGGTCCCGTCTGGATAACATTACCCACGTGTTTATGGAGGTAATTTATAGGTAATACTTAGATATTACCATAATGTCCGTTGTGGCACTGTTGCATTTTTTAAAAGGTGGCGTGAAATGCACTACTTGCACGTTTCAGTATTTGAACAACGTTGATGAAACTGGGGAAAAATGTGTTAAACACACACTGCACTCACGGAACTTAGTATTTTGACTCTATACAAGCCTTCGGAGGTTGTCATAAAGATTTAAAAATAATTAGCATCCTCTAATTACATTGCATTTTTTCTAAATTAAAATACTTATAATTTTCCTTAAAGATGAATTTTAAAGCACTTGACTATGATCTGTATTGCCGCGAGATGAGACGAGAAAAGTCATCTTTGCCGCTCATCTCGTGAACTCGAGAGAAAATTACATTCTCGTCTCGACGACCTTTTTTCGCTTCACAGCCACTTTCTCTCGTTTCGTCTTGTTTCGCTTTCCTTATAATAAAAAAATATTTTATGCTACAGGTACATTTAAGTATTTTTTAATAATAAAATTAGATAAAATTTTATATTTTAAATTTTAACCGGTATGTATTTGTCGACAATACTTTAAACGGTTGTAATGTCGTTTGAATTAATTGTTTAATAACGGGAGATTGTTTTATCAATTTGTATTAGAAATGGTAACTAACTTTCAGCTGAGTCTAGACGAAACAAGTGAATATATAAGTACATAATATGTACAGCTAACTAGCTTTAAGTAAAATTTAATTACCCTTATACTTTCATGTCGTCAAAATCGTGAAATTTACTTACATATTGGCTTGTAAATTTATAAAGACCAGATTTTAAATGAGCACCTCTCTGTTTTTAAACCGAAAAGGGTACTTGCTTTAAAAAGACACAAAAAACAACCTAAACTTGTTTATTTTGATGTTGAACAAGACAAAACTGAGTGTCTCGACAAGACAAGATAAGAGGTAAAAACCTATTATTTTAGCAAGATCACTAACCGCAATTATAAAATATGTATTTATTCATTTTATTTATTTATTGCCCACGACGTTTTAAGTACTGCATTATTTTTTTATATGTTTTAAATCAATATTAATTACTACGTTAACACACTTAATTTCTTTTTTAAATAAAATAATATTTCGATAATGAATAGTTACTCGTTACTATTTAACGTATTTTGATTACAGGGAACAATAATCCTCGTAATAGATTAAATTTTTTCGTGCGCATGCCCCAACTTTCGTGTTTCTTGCACAATTTATTTACAAATGTATAAGCAAAGCATATCTTTATAAAAAAATAAGCAATAAAACAAGTAATAATAATTATTTTTTTATAAACAGTTCACTTCAAATTAATGTGCATACCTACATTATAAAATAATATTGCAACTATTTAATTAAAATATACATGGTGTCCCAGAAGTAATGGGACACAGAGCAACAGCAGATTCCTTGGGAAGTGATAATGCAATTAACGTAAACTTGCCGTCGTTGGTGTCAAACTTTTAATTTTTTTCTCGTTTTGCCGCAGTAATTTCTTAACTAAAAGACATAGCGGTACAAAATTGAGGAATTGGGGGCTTTTTGAGGCGAGAAATTTAAATTAGTCCATGCTTTTAATATTGCTAGTAGAGGGCGCCAGCTACGGCCTATCACACTTGCTTTAGATGGCATAATTTTTTTTGAGCTTACTATATTGACCTGTTTATTAAAAAAGAATTTACTTTAATTCCCTCTGCGTCAAAAATGTATACCTCATTTAGGTCTCTAGGAGCAACTGTTTTCGAGATAAACGCACTTTAAAGGACCCCGCAATTTTCCTATAGAAAATGGGTTTTGGTCAATTGTTTTTAAATTTTGCATGATTAAGGGATTAGAGGAGTTTTTGGAATTTGTGCCCGTAAAGGGTATTGAAAAATATTACTTTGCAAAGTTTAAAAATAATTAACCAAAACCCATTTTCCATAGGAAAATTGCGGGGTCCTTCAAAGAGCGTTTATCTTGGAAACAGTTGCTCCTAGAAACCTAAATGAAGTATACATTTTTGACTCAGCGGGAATTATAGTAACTTCTTTTTTAATAAAAAAGTCAATATACTAAGCTTAAAAAAAGTTATGCCATCTAAAACAAGTGGGGTAGGTCGTAGCTGGCGCCCTCTACTAGCAACATCAAAAGTATGGACGAATTTAAATATCTCGCTTCAAAAAATCCCCAAATCCCCAAATCCCCAATTTTGTGCCGCTATGTCTTTTAGTGAAGAAATTATTATGAAAAAAAACAAAATTAAAAGTTTGACACCTTGATATAATATAAATATATATAATATATATATATATATATATATATATATATATATATATATATATATATATATATATATATATATATATATATATATATATATATATATATATATATATATATATATATATATAATTTATATAATTATACTCTTAAAAAAAAAACACCTCACCAAAAAAACAAAGAAACACGTCGATTTAGATATACAGGGGGAAGTTTAATTTCGTATTTGATAAAATTTTATCGGTCACCTCCTAACCTCCAGTTAACCTCACTTTGATATGTCAAATGGCAACCCCCATAGTGTGACACATCATTGTAAGCGGCATGAAATTTGCTATCCAACAGTACTAAGAAACTTTAAATCGATGGACGTAGAAGCGACTTAGAAGTAAAAATGTGTGTTAATTAGTTTATCGTGTTCAAATAATTTATTTTATCAAATGCTCAAAATGTGCGCCGTTATTGGCGAGACAAGCTTGTTTTGAAATTCCTCGCAGACTATTTTAGTGTGCATTCATTCCAATTATTATTTTTTGTGTTACCTGCTACAGCAAAACACTGCAATAGCACAAGTTTTTAAGACGTTTAGGAACCAGTTAAATATTACTGTTAGGATTGTAATTTTGACATCGTTAGTTTAAAATTAAGAATCTTGATTTTAAAATGGTGTATACTCTAGCAGAGAGAATAGAAATAATTTTCCTTTATGGGGCTGAAGATCGATGCGCGCGTAGAACCGCCAGAGTATTCAATGAGAGGCATCAAAATAAAAACGTGGGGCATAAATATGTAATGGAATTGGTGCGTAAGTTTGAAGAAACTGGATCTGTATGCAACAAGAAAAGTACTAATGAAAGGGTTTTAGACGAAGCACGCCAGGTTGAGGTACTAGGACAGTTCGCAATAGATCCGACGTTGTCTATTCCAAAAGTTTCTAGGCTGACCAATATTTCTACGGGTTCCGTGCACAAAATTTTGAAAAAGAATAAGTTTTTTCCATACAAAATACAAATTCTTCATGAACTCAACGAAGACGATTATGATAGAAGAATAGAATTTTGCGAATTAATGTGCCAGCGAATTGACGAAGACCCTCATTTGATCAAAAATATCTGCTTTCTTCTTAAATGGAATTCTTAATAGACATAACTGCAGATATTGGGATAATGAAAATCCGCACATATTTCAGGAAGGACATACTCAATTTCCAGAGAAGATCAACGTTTGGGCAGGTATTTATGGAAACGAAATTATCGGGCCATTCTTTCTGGAAGAAAATTTAACTGGGCAACTGTATCTGAACCTTTTGGAAAATGCGATATACCCTTCTATCGTCCAATCTTTGGAAAATCAGGTGGATGAAAATGGTGCTATGGAACTCAGTGAAAATAATTTGCATTTCCAGAAGATGGAGCCCCTCCCACTATGCTTTAGCAGTTCGAGGTGGCTCAATGAACAGTTTCCAGGCACATGGATAGGCAGACGAGGTGCCATCGAATGGCCAGCACGGTCTCCAGACTTAACTCCTCTAGACTTTTGTCCCTGGGGTGTATACAAAACGCCACCTGCAAATATTCAAGAACTTAAATGTAGAATTACACTAGAATGCAGAGGTATTACCAGACAATCTTTCGCCAACGTTCGCGAAGAATTTCAAAACAGACTTTATTATTGTCTCGCCAATAACGGCGCACATTTTGAGCATTTGATAAAATAAATTATTTGAACACGATAAACTAATTAACACACATTTTTACTTCTAAGTCGCTTCTACGTCCATCGATTTAAAGTTTCTTAGTACTGTTGGATAGCAAATTTCATGCCGCTTACAATGATGTGTCACACTATGGGGGTTGCCATTTGACACATCAAAGTGAGGTTAACTGAGGTTAGGAGGTGACCGATAAAATTTTATCAAATACGAAATTAAACTTCCCCTTATATCTAAATCGATGTTTCTTTGTTTTTTTGGTGAGTGTTTTTTTTTAAAGATATTTAGGGTGGTTCGTTTTGAAAAGAAAAGCACTGTATAATATATAAATATATATATATATATATAATTATATAATATAATATTATATATATATATAATAATAAATATATATTAATATATTATATATATAAAATATATAATATAAATATATATATTATATATATATATTATAATTATAAAATATAATATATAATTATATATATATATATATATATATATATATATATATATATATATATATATATATATATGTTTTGAAATATGTTATATTATGAGCCTTTTTGACTTGTTTTGAGCGCCACTATCGCCCATTAAAAATTATGAGCATCATACTTTTTACACATATAGGTACATATTTATAAATAAAAAATTGAAAGATACGAAAAAAAGTTATTCTTGATAAAAAAATATTTTGTTTGACGAAAAAATATGAAATACAATAAGAAAATAGATTTTTATCATACAGGGCGTCTCAAAAATACAAAAATATAAAATCGAACAAGAGCAAACAGTCATTTTTTGACCTTTTAACGTAAAATAATAAATGAAAAACTTGCTCCAAATTTACTTCTAGACCTGATTCCGAACATACTGAAGAAAATTTAAATTTAGGAAAATTTAAAAAATCAACATTTTTGCAAGTACGCATTTTACTACTTTTACTTGAATCATACATTACCAAACATTAATAAAAATAAATATACAATGAAAAAATGTAAAATGTAAAAAAAATGTAAATGCAAAATCCTACTTGCAAAAATGTTGATTTTTTTTTTAATTTTTCGTAAATTCAAATTTTCTTCAGTAAGTTTAGAATTAAGATTTAAAATAAATTTGGAGCAAGTTTTTATTTATCATTTCACGTTAAAAGGCAAAAAAACCACTGTTTGCTCTTGTTTGATTTTAAGTTTTTGCATTTTTGAGACGCCCTATATGATAAAAATCTATTTTCTCATTGTGGTTCATATTTGTTTGACAAGAAGAATTTTTTATCATGAATGGATATACCGGGTGTTTCAAATTCGACTCTCACCATTGGGATCTCGGAAACTATAGGAGATACGAAGATGGTTAAATTGGGACAAAGTTGGGCATTTATGTGACCAACAATATACCGTTTAGAAAGTTTGAAAATTCCGAGTAATTCCGGAGATATCCGGAAAAAAAAACGAAATTTTGGACAATCGTTTTATTTTTTTCCTGGGTTTCTTTTTCAACGAATTCCAAAATAAATAATACATTTGCATTGTCACTTTTTCCGCTCTATCGAATGGTGTTCATAGTTTTGCAACTCGACGTTTCGTTTTTGCGTGACCATCATCAACTTTTTTTTTTCTTATGGACGCCATATGGGAATTCCACAAATTTGAATGGCCCTTTTTATCACATTTTCAACGATGTATCATAAGTTACCCTTGCTGCCTGGAAAATCCGAAAAATTAACTAGAATATTTTTATAACGTAGTTGGCTTTGATTTCTCAAATCGGTGACGTGTAAATGACATTCTATATTTACTGTCAGTTGTGGTGTCGTTAAAAATGGAATTCACCAATGAAGAAAAACGAGATATGGTAAAACTTTATTACAAGAATGATAGGAACAGTGTGAAAACATCGGAAGTGTATCTTAACTCGTATCCCGAGAGACGACAACCTCATCGAACTTTATTCAAATTATTGGATAGAAACCTCGCTGAGTATGGTTCGTTTGAAAAGCCCAGACAAAAATATGGGGACAGAATGGATGAGGAAAGTAAAGAAAACATCGTAAATGAGGTATAATTAATGTTAACATTCGTTTTAGGACGCAAAGTACCTAATCGATTATCTATTCGGAAAAATGTTGACGAACGCGGCAATTTTCAAATACATACCGGGCATGCGTCGACTTTATGACTTAGTTCGAATTTAGGAATTAGTTACTTTGCGATCAACTGTAAAAAAATATTAAACCGTTTATGAAAAACTAATACATATTTTGTAGATAAATACGAATCCAGGTAAATCCACATGCCAGATACACACTGATTTGGATGTTTCTTCGCAGACGTCTGTTTGGAGAGAGATCAGGAAAAGTGGTTTCAAATGCTACAAAATCCACATATCGCAAAAACTGCACCCTGGTGATTCTGAAAGGCGATTACAATTTTGTGATTGGCTACAAAGGCGACCCGATTTTCCAGCTTTTCTAGAAAATGTTATTTGGACAGATGAGAGCACTTTCACCAATTGTGGAATATTTAATCGAAACAATGAACACATTTGGAGCATAAACAATCCCCGGCAGTTTCGAGAATTACGACCCCAAGTGCGATTCAGTCTTAATGTCTGGGCAGGCATTTATAAAAATAGAATTTTGGGACCTCATTTTTTCAACGGAATTTTGAACGCTGAAATGTATTATCAGTTTTTGACGTCAACTTTTGAAGACTATTTGGACGATTTACCATTAGCAAACTACAACAGTATTTGGTTCCAACACGATGGTTCTCCACCTCACAACACAAGACAAGTATCTGATTATCTTTCCGAAAGGTTTGGTGCCAGGTGGATTGGGAATAATGGGCCGGTAAGATGGCCAGCTAGGTCACCAGATCTCAATGTCCTCGATACATTTTGGGGGTACGTTGAAAAACCGAATTTATGGGCAAGGCGAATACCAAAATATCGAGGAACTTCAACTCAACATCGTTAGGGAGTTTGGAAGATTAAGAAGGAGAGAAATAAATCGCGCAGTTAATAACATACAGAGAAGAGTGGCGATTTGTTTAGAAAATGACGGGCAGCATTTTGAAAATTTGTTATAATTTTTTAGTTCTAGTTTTTAGTAATTTTCTGTTATTTAAAGCATTCGGTTGTCATTTTGTTGTCTAGAGGCTTTCAAACGAACCATACTCAGCGAAGTTTCTATCCAATAATTTGAATAAAGTTCGATGAGGTTGTCGTCTCTCGGGATACGAGTTAAGATACACTTCCGAAGTTTTCACACTGTTCCTATCATTCTTGTAATAAAGTTTTACCATATCTCGTTTTTCTTCATTGGTGAATTCCATTTTTAACGACACCACAACTGACAGTAAACACAGAATGTCATTTACACGTCACCGACTTGAGAAATCAAAGCCAACTACGTTATAAAAATATTCTAGTTAATTTTTCGGATTTTCCGGGCAAGAAGGGTAACTTATGATACATCGTTGAAAATGTGATAAAAAGGGCCATTCAAATTTGTGGAATTCCCATATGGCGTCCATAAGAAAAAAAAAAGTTGATGATGGTTACGGAAAAACGAAACGTCGAGTTGCAAAACTATGTACACCATTCGATAGAGCGGAAAAAGTGACAATGCAAATGTATTATTTATTTTGGAAGTCGTTGAAAAAGAAACCCAGGAAAAAATAAAACGATTTTCCAAAATTTCGTTTTTTTCCGGATATCTCCGGAATTACTCGGAATTTTCAAACTTTCTAAACGGTATATTGTTGGTCCCATAAATGCCCAACTTTGCCCCAATTTAACCATCTTCGTATCTCCTATAGTTTCCGAGATCCCAATGGTGAGAGTCGAATTTGAAACACCCGGTTATATATATATATATATATATATATATATATATATATATATATATATATATATATATATATATATATAATATATATATATTATATATATATATATATATATATATATATATATATATATATATATATATATATATATATTATGTCCGCGGATGCGGTTAACAAGAGGACAAATGGACCAAAAATTGAAAGAAACGAAAAAAACCATTCATGATAAAAAATTCTGCTTGTCAAAAAAATTGAACCACAATGAGAAAATAGATTTTTATCATACAGGGCGTCTCAAAAATGCAAAAACTTAAAATCGAACAAGAGCAAACAGTGGTTTTTTGCCTTTTAACGTGAAATGATAAATAAAAACTTGCTCCAAATTTATTTTAAATCTTAATTCTAAACTTACTGAAGAAAATTTGAATTTACGAAAATTAAAAAAAATAAACATTTTTGCAAGTACGCAATTTACCTTTACATTTTTTTTACATTTTACATTTTTTTATTGTATATTTATTTTTATTAATGTTTGGTAATGTAGAGGTATGATTTAAGTAAAAGTAGTAAAATGCGTACTTGCAAAAATGTTGATTTTTAAAATTTTCCTAAATTTAAATTTTCTTCAGTATGTTCGGAATCAGGCCTAGAAGTAAATTTGGAGCAAGTTTTTCATTTATTATTTTACGTTAAAAGGCCAAAAAATGACTGTTTGCTCTTGTTCGATTTTAAGTTTTTGCATTTTTGAGACGCCCTGTATGATAAAAATCTATTTTCTTATTGTATTTCATATTTTTTCGTCAAACAAAATATTTTTTATCAAAAATAACTTTTTTTCGTATCTTTCAATTTCTTATTTATAAATATTATTATGTGTAAAAAGTATGATGCTCATAATTTTAATGGGCGATAGTTGCGCTCAAAACAAGTCGAAAAGCTCATAATATAACATATTATGTGTTAAAACTTGACAGATTTTTGTCTAAACGATGTCAAAGTTTGAACTGTGAAAGCAATTATTTCTGAAAACCTGAAACTTTTGTCTTAATCATAAATCCTTTTAGGAGAATTTATATTATTTTATTAGTTTTTCAAAGCATGTTCTGAATATTGCCTAAGCAAAAGCACAACAACGCAATTTAGAGCAAAACCTATACATAAAAACATAGTATTCTCTTATCAAAATTTCGATAAATAATGCCTAGCGTTGCATTCAAATTTGCTTTGTTATTTACTGAGTTTTGCTCTCAAAGAGCAAAAAAGTTATATGACGCTCGATTATGCGAGGCGTTGCGGTAGTTGAAACACTTCATGATGAGCATTGTGCCACATAATGAGCTCCCTAATTAAAAACAAGAAAAAAAGCCTTTCAACTAGTTCGGCTTTATTTTCTCCTTGAGGACGACCATGGGGCACTTCAACCATCGTCGTAACTGAACACAATTGTGGGCTTCTATGGTAGAATGAACTAATGAAGCACCATCAATTATTTTTTCATTAAATTGATATGATATTAGAGGTGATAATGCTTGTTGCCCAGCTATACTGATAAAAAGTGCCTGAAACTTTTATATTGCCGCCCTTTTAACATGGCGGACGCGCTTGCGCTGAGCATACCCTTAAAAAGCCTATTGTTAAAAACAATGAGTATTTTTAAAAATAGTCGAAGAAACAGTGGGGGATTACTCGCCTGGAAAGTTTATAAAGAATGGGACCACTTTGGTCGTGGTCTCGCGGTATAGCATTCTGAGTGTACTCAATCCTATTGACGCCCATGAACTGGCAGATTGCCAAAAAATTTAAAGCACTTATCTACGTTTCGGTGGCAAGTCTGCCATCGTTATCAAGATTAACTTAAATAAAAAATTAAATAGAAATTAAACTTACATTTGTAAAGAAATTGGTTTAAAATTGAAAATATTCTACGAACTTTTAATATTGATGCAAGGACGTCGATAAGAGGGGGGCGGTAATGGGGGTAGTTACACTCCCCAAAACCCTACCTACTACGTCGTCAGCAAATATATTCTCCCGAAGTCGGATGTGCCATCATTATAAATGTACATATTAGCATCAATAAATACTTTGACCATGATTTTGACAACAGGATTATTTTCCAGCAAATAACAGTTTTTGTAACATATTTTGTCAGGTTTGTGTTCAGAGTTGTTTTCTCCGATACTAAAACCCCTCCCAGGAAAAAAATATTATCGACGCCCTTGTATTGATGACGTTTTGTCATACATGGCATTATAAATAATAAAAACGTATTTTTAAATATCCTTAATTTTAAACCAAAATTCGTACAAATTTAATTTCAATTTCTTTTTTATGTTTAATACAAGTTAATTTTAATAACGTTTGCAGACTTGACACCGAAACGTAGATAAGTAGTTTAAATGTTTTGGGTTGTTTTAATGGTCTTTTCTTTTTTTTATTTCAGGCAATCGGCCAGTTCATAAGAGTCAATACTGAGTACACTCAGGTCTCTATATCGCGGATCCAAGACCGAAGTGGTTCCATTCTTTAGAAACATTCCAGGCGAGTAATCCCAAGAAGAACATATGAAAACATGAATGCGCCACAAAAGTTTAGAACATATTTACTGGGTGTTCTATGAACACGGGCTAACTGAATTTGTCGGCCTACCAAGGTACAAAAATGTAGTACTAAACAACGTTTTTCATCACTTGATCACATCGTGTCGCTGCCAAAATCCCTCCATATCCAAAAATTTACCGCAGTAAGCCTAGACATCGATTAGGTGGTGTTAATATATCTCGAGATAAAAATTGGGAAGCTACTGAGATATCTTTGTGTACCTAAATAAGATAACAAATTATTTTAAAGTTATTGATCTAACATTTTTATCTTTATCTTTTGAAGCTGATATTTCGGAGGCAGCTGAAAAGTTGAAATATTATTAGAAGGAAATGTCTAAAAAAGTCTAGCTTAAGATAATAAAACTTACACACCTATTTGAAAAAAAATCTTCAAGAATATACCTTCCAGAGGCAGCTTTGCCGCTTTGCCGGGCGAACCGGTCAGGGAAAGGGTAAACAGGGTTATAACCTTTCTTTTTTGCGGGAGTTTTTCAATATTGGTGGTGTTGCCGACCAATATCAACAAGCGGAGCGAGAAAGGAAGGTTAAACTCCTGTTTTCTTTCTCTCTTGCCCGCTTCTTCGCCTAGTCAAGCAGTAGTGCTGCCCCTAGTAATATATGCTTAAAAGTTAAAACAAATTAGGTACCGAATCGAAAGATCATTTACGATTTCTGATAAATTGACTATGACACTTTGTATACATCTTTTGGGAAATTATTTGCTGCAATAATTTTGTTTTTAGCAATCCATGTAACGGTTAATTAGACTGAAAAGTGATTTTCAAAACTAAAAATAACTAAAAATTATTTGCTTAGTTTAATGTTGCAATCGAAAATAAACCGACTCAAAAATTACCATTAACAATATTATAAACACATACATTTTTAGAAACAAGAAGAATGTGCTTTAAATAAAAAATATTTATTGACGGTAAAACATATAGGTAGTTAGCTTTTTAAAACGTTGATTAGTTGGTGTTTATTTGATTGAGTTGGAGCTGTTTTATTATATGCCCAAATAAGATAAGCATAGGTTTAGGTAATTTAGATTTATTTTTACGTACCAATTTATTTTTTTCTAAATGTTTGAAACCAAGTATTGTTTTGTTTGTCTTTTTTATTTTATTATTAATAAAATATACTATCTTGGCTATCCAATTTATCTACGTCCTTTCAAATTTTAGTAAAAACACAACTTTACAAAAAATGTACTAATATGATAATGGGTAAACCTTGAACTTTAGGCCTATTCTCAAGTAGTTACACCACTGCGAAAGAACTAAAATGTAACTTAATAATAATATGTTAATACCCTGACATTTTTCCAAAGAGGACTCTCACAATTTAAAAAAAAAAATTTTAAACAATTTCCGTTTTTAAATTTAGTCCCAACACAATTTTGGCTATTATTGTACGCGCGGAGAAATTTAATACATTTGATACGTGCGATAACAACTTTTGCCCCCGCGTATTTGCCCCCCTTCTGCTCAGTTGCATCACATGACATTACCCTCCCTGCGTATTTCATTTGTTATTATTTGTTAATATGAAAGGCGTTCGTGAATGAATACCAATTTCTTATACAAACAGAAATACTACCATTTCCTTTTTTTCTAAGAAATCAGAAGCCACTTTCATATGTACAACTTCAAAAATGACTGTTTTTCCATACAAATTTTTATCCCCATTATTTTAACTCTCACCCCCAAGAGACGTTATTTCAAAAATTTAAAACAGATAATTTTTATTTGTAACCAATGGCCTACCTACCAATTTTCATACTTCTATAGGGCTGGAGATGATGAAGCTCCATACAAACTTTTACCACCCATACCACCCTTTTAGGAAAGGAGTTTTTTTAAATCCTCTCTTAGCTGACGTTTTTTTTTTAAAGTTAATATAGGTAGGCCTAAATACCAACTTCAATATTTACAACTTCAGAAATGACGATATTTCTGTGCACAATTTTATCTCCGTTTTAACCCTCAAAGGATGTATAATAATTCCAAAAATGTTAAGACAGATTATTTTTAATCGTAATTAATAGCCTACATACCAATTCCTGTACTTCTAAATTCAGAAATGACAAGGTTTCATACAAACTTTTACCCCCATTTCAGCGGAGTCCTAAAATCCTTCATTAACTAACATCTCCTACTCTCTTGTGCTAAATTTAATCTTCATTGATAAAGAAGTTATATATAGAGCCTCGCAGTGGCACCATAGGTGTTCTAAAGCTTCTTCTTCTTCTTGGCAGATCCTACACAGGTTTTCTTCTGCCAGGCCCATTGTTTCCCTTGTGCTGTTTAACAGTGACCTGTTAATGGACTTACTATAATTCTTACTACATTTCGGTTGCGATTCAAGAGGTCTTGTTTACAGGCGAGTATTCCTCTATGAATTTTTTCGCCTACTGCTGTCCTAGGGTCTTATTCACCAGTTTTAGCGAGCTAGAGACTCCTTCATCATATATAATAAAATTAGTACCTAGATGATCTACCTTGGCATGACGAAATTCCACAGTACGGCCCGGACCTACTATTGTCCTGCTATAGAGCCCTTCTTCGCCAGTTTATCAGCATCTTTGCCTAGGTGGCCCTCATGTTCTGATACCCAGGCAATAGTAAGTTTATTGGACACGCATACCTCCTGGATAGCACGCAAATAGTCCTGTTTTTTCAGTTATTCTTGTATTAAACATTTTGTTGGTAGTTTCGACGACGTATTAACACGTCAAAATTGATTAAAATGTTTGACTTACAATGAATGTGTAATACCTTTTTGATTGTTAAATTATAAAAATACAGCGGATGGAGGTCATTAGTAGTCTAGGAGAACGAACTAAAATAGTTTTTTGAGTGTTGCACGTGATGGTACAGACCAAATAGTCATGTTATATAAATAAAACAATAATTATTTACCGAATTATTAACCACAGATTAATTACAAATCTTTAAGAAGCAAAGAGCGGTATAAAAATAATACAATTTTTTTATCCTTTACAGGACCTACAAATACATAGATGCTAAATTTTTGGGGTTTTCTAAATAATTATATATCTGTCAATTCTTGACTTTCACCGCTTCAAATAAATTTTTCTATTACGTTAAGGCCTGGTACTTTCATTAACGGATAAAATTATTTTCCGGATAATTTCCATAATAACAATTGTTTGTAATAATTGTAACCATGGAAATTATTCGGACAATAAAGTTATTCGTTGGTGAAAGTACCAGGCCTAAGTTTGGGTATTTTTATTCATAAAAGATGGTGTGTCTCTTTAGGCCTTAACGCGCGTTCAATACGTGCCCGGTGAAGTTTTCCACTGTAGTAGGTATGCAGAAACGCGCGTCACGGCATTTAATAAACGCTAGCGTAACCCTCATATTTAAGCCTTACATGTAAAAATGTTTGTTTATTTAAAGTTTGTGTAAGTACCTTAAAAAACTCTAACAAAAATGCAATTTTTAATACCACCTTAACTTTTTAATTTTTTTTATTACCTACCTTGTTATAGGTACTAGGGTGGCGGAAATTGTATTTTATATTTTAAAAAATTCTAAGTTGCTTACTTTTATTTTCGTTAATAAACCGTATCAAAAATATTAAAATGGGGCTAATTACCTACCTATCCATATTTACTTTTTTTAGAGTAACAGGTAGATATCCTATCCTTGATGTTCCGAAACTTTCTTAAGACAGAGAGACAAAAAATGATACTTTTGTGGTATCCAGGCATTGCTATAAATGTTGGATATACAATACCTACATTATATATTCTTTATACTTTACAAATAAAGAAATTAAAAGGTGAAATAACAGATCTTTAACACCATATATTAGGGTATATTTTCATACAAAGTTCTAATCAGAAAATTAAGCGTTATGTTTAAAATTTGAGAAATAGAAAAAAACACCTTGTTTAATTACCTATTTATTAAAATAGGTAGTTTAACTAGGTAAATTATCAATTGCATGGTGAACGAAACAAAGGCATTTAAAAAAGTCAAACTTTAAATATGACCCATATATCTAATAGATATTATATTTTAAAAATCGTTTGTTAAATTCGTGTGCTATAACGAAGACCGTTTTTTTTATACCACGAGTAGGTAGGTACCTACCTAAGCGTATAAATATATCAAAACTTATTATGTTTGTATTACCTATATACGCTTAGGTACTTTACTATAAAGTTTAAGTTAAGTATAGACACTTACCCCCTGGAAACCTATGAGGAAATATTCTTCCATGCCGGGACAACAACCAAGGATATAACGGATAACTATCTCTAGGTGGAGTATGTGTTGTTAAAGGTGATGGTTGACCTGGAAAACCATGTTGTCCAGAACTTAAAGCAGCAGCCAGTGCTGCTCCCTGAAAATGTGCCGCTAATGCAAACGGGTGTTGCCCCGTATGATTATGCATCATTTCGGGTTGTAGAAATCCATTTTTGGCAACAATATTACTATCATAGGTAGGACTAGGTCTTACTAAACTATGTGCTGGAATTCCAGGAACCATAATAGGCGGCTTTGGTGATCCTAGAGGTGATCTTTGTGGTGAGTAGGATTTTGGAGATGGGTTAAGCCTTTGTTCAACATCACTAGAAGGGGATAATGGAGCTGAACTCTCAGAAAAATGCAGTGGTGAAACGTGAGGGCTACTACCCGTTTGCCCTCCTACTATAGAATCTATTGAAAACCCAATTTTAGGTTTTGATGGTATTGAAAGGACTGGTGTTGGTGCCAACGGCATCATGATTGTACTTTCCAGCCTGGCAAATATGTATTACATATGATATTCCCTTAACAACCTACTTTCCAATTAATGTATAGTTTCGACCACATTATAAACAAACACACTCTTTTAGTCCGAAATTCACTAGATGAATTTATTTAACATAAAAAAAACCGGAATCAAGATAAATACACAAAACAGTTTTCTCTGACACTTCACTCTCATAAATGTTATAATTATTATTTAAACATATCACTTTTTATTTATGTTTTCACTTAGTCCTTATCGATCAATATAAACTCAAACATTCTACCTTGTAACCGCTTTCAAAACTCTCGAGTTAGTAAGTGGTATAACTATAGGACTAAAATGTTCGGAAGAAGAGGGGGTTCTTTGAAATGGATTAAAGAAGCTGAGGGCTGAACCGCTCTCTGATTGGAGGACTAAGTTCACACCCAACTTGGAAAAGCATCCTCTCTATTGGCTTTGTCCGTTAACTGAAATGGCATAACCGATTAAGTTCCACCCAATATTTGCACCTCTTTTAAAATAAAGGAAAAAACTTGTTTAACTCCATAAATGCCTGAATATTACTTTAACGATTTGTATAAGTGTAAGATAAACAGGTTGTGGACAATTTGATGAAGTCTTTATAAAATAACACGCCTGGTTGTCACTATAACATTTATTTTACTGGACAATTAGTCTTGAACCGCCTCTAAATGCGTGCGCATTAAATGAAGGCGGAGATTTTACTAATTTAATTTATTTCATGTTGCTGTCAACTCATTATCTTCCGTTTTATTTCTAAAATTTTTTGCTATAATTGTTCCAAACTTGATTTAATTTTTATATTAAGATATTTTCAGTATTTTAGGGGTTTTTATTGGCACCATTTTATTAGGTTTTCCCACTAATTATTTTATTTACAAAAATTATGGGCAGTAATATGGAATATCTATGTTTTTTCTAAAAGGGGGAAAAAATTTTAATCCCAAAATTGTTAAATGATAGTAGGTATAGTGATAAACATTTTAACATTGTTTACAGTAAAACTACATATACTCAGGTGGTCCTTTTTATATTTTATTTGGTATGACAAATTCACTTACCACAATATATTCTTTTAAAATTTTACTCGCCAAACAAAAAAAAAAAAAAGCTACGGTACAAAACACAAAATAAAAAAATGGCAAAAAAAAAACTGTGTTAAAATTACATATTCCTTTAAACTACATTATATATATATATATATAATATATATATATATATATATATATATATATATATATATATATATATATATATATATATATATATATATATATATATATATATATATATATATATATATATATATATATATATATATATATATATATATATATATATATATATATATATATATATATATATATATATATATATATATATATATATATATTATATATATAATATATATATATATATATATATATATAAATATATATATATATATATATATATATATATATATATATATATATATATATATATATATATATATCCGATTTGTTATATAATTTTTAAATGATCCGAAATCGATTCTTTATATTTTTAATTTGATACAAATTGGGTTATAAATGTAATGTCAAAATCCGCTATTTAAAATTTCCAAAATTTCACCTAAGATTGTTAATTTTAAAATTTTAACCTAGCACCCTTATAAAACTATTATGTACCTACCCATATCCTGAATCTGAGGGCATCTTGAATCGTTTTTGTTCCAAATTTAAACCCAAACTAAAAAAATACATTGTTTTCGGAAATAAAAAAAAAAAATTTTAAATATTTAAAAAAATCTTTAAATAAATAAACACACATAACTTTTCTTGTGTTTTTAATTAAAATATGTTTTTTTTAAAATCCTTTAAAAAACCCAAATGAAACATTATTTTGTAACAAAATTTTGGTATCCAAAAACGGGAAAATTTTCGCATTTATTTAACGTTTTAAAAGTTGATTTTCATAAATTGTTTTTATTATTGGAAACTAAGGGGCTTTTTTTAATATTATAAGGTGTCTTACAAAAATGAAAAAATTTTTAATTTTATATTCCCGGTTATTAAACGGTAGGTACTTGTGAAACTTCCTGCAAAATAACAATTAGGTAGATGTTTTATTTATAAGAAGCTTAAGGTTATCTCAAGAGTTACATTTAAAAACCCTATAAAGATTTAGCATCAACAGTTTTGGAATACCGTTCAAAAAAATGTTTTATTTTAGGATGGTTTTATGCTGTAATTTGGCTAAAAGTTGAGAGAGAAAGAGGAACTTCAAAATTATATTTCGAAGCTCGGGCTTAGTGTTAAAATCTTCGATTTATCATCTGGATTTTGTAGTACCAATTTGTATCAGGACCCTTAGAAGAAAAAAAAACTTAAAAAATAATCCTGATTCATAATCCGATAAAAGCGAATTGTTCCCTGGATTCGATTCCTATTCGAACTTGCAATTAAGCTGAAAAAGATACTTAGAAAACATTTTAAAATAAAAAAAAAACCTATTAACGTTTCGGTGGTGAGTCCGTTAATGTAGATTAAGGAATATGTAATTAATATTAACACAGTTTATTTTTTTGCCATCTTTTTATTTTGTGCTTTTGTACCGTAGCTTTATTTTCTTTTTTGTTTGGCGAGTAGGTAATTTAAAGAATATATTGTGGTAAGTGAATTTGCCATACCAAATAAAATATACGTACTAGGTACCTACCTGAGTATATGTAGTTTTACTGTCAAGCAATGTTAAAATGTTTATCACTATATCTACTATCATTTAACAATATTGGATTAAAATTATTTCCCCCTTTGAGAAAAAAGCATAGATATTCCACTATTACTGCCCACCTAATTATTGTAAATAAAATAATTATGCTGCGGAAACCTAATAAAATGGTGCCAATAAAAACCCCATGAAATGACTGAAAAATATCTCTAATATA
>JAHBCN010001090.1:196918-276432 GCA_019359885.1 Listronotus oregonensis
AAAAATAAAATAAATATGCCAAAAAAAATTAAACAAAAAAGGATATTTTACATCCCTGTATCTTGGTAATGGTGGAGATTTCGACATTTTCGCACATAACTTACTAGCATTTTTTTCAATGTAAAATCACTACCCTAAGTTTCCTGATGTTGCTTCCGGACACCATGTATATACGTAGTGTTACTATTTTCCGGGTCATGACCCTTTAATCCCTCCTGAACCTTTTTCTCCGACGCCAGTGGTTCCTTTTATTGAAAGAGTTAAATCGCTCATTGTGTTATCTTACTTTTTGGTCTCTTACTATTTTTTACTATTTTGCACTGGTTAAGAAATATTTGAAAAAATAGGTTAAATGCTGGTCTACAAAAAACCTAAATATTTTTGCTAAGAATGCATAGATTTCGAGATAAATTAGAATTTTTAAAATTATTAGCGAATTTGCCCACTTCCCCAAAACGCAACCCAATTTTTAACACATTGTAATTTTTACATACCTATTTAGGCCTTCAAAAACCAAAATTAATCATAAAATTGCTCTTTTGAATTTATTCCTTGTTACCCCTTTTATTTTCTTATACCTAGTCAATGACCTAGTACCAACTTACATGTCCCAAGCCCTCTCTTAGAAAGGTGAAATAAACAAAATCTGAAAATAATCGAAAAAATATATTTTTTTCTAGTTTAACTGCTAATAACGTTGTAAGTGTTGATTGTATGGAGAAAACTTCTACGATTTTTGTTATAAGACAGAGTTAGTTAAACATAGCTAGATGCATTATGCTTTAGTTTGTTATATTTGGGATACTCGCCTTAATACCTTTTGGAAAATGGGACCTCTTCAGTCCAGGTCTCGGGGTATAACAAACTGACCCTGTTCAGCCCTATTGACCCCTATGAACTTGCATTGCAGATCGCCTGCAACAAAAAAGAAGGAAACCCGCCAAAAAACAAAAATATTAATCTACGTTTCAGTGGCGAGTCGGCCACCGTTGTCAATATGAAACTGAAACAAAAAAAAAATAAACTAAATTTTAAGAAATTTTTGCTCTAAAAAGTTAGGAAATTCTGCTAGCTTTTTTACTTTTTTGATGACATTTTGTCATAAATAACTTTAGGTAATTTGACTGGTTTATGTATAGTGTTAAAAAAGACAAAGAAGGTGATATGGTGTGTTTATTGAATTTACTTATTTTCACATTATTCACACTGGCCTTATAATTAATATACTATCAGAGCTCACCACCCTGCCGCTGGATGGAGTAATGGAGTTGTTGTTATCCGGTTAAATTGACCTTTTAAAATATTTACGTTATGTATTTGGTTAACTTGAACTATTCCAAATGTTAAATTAAACAAGTAAAATAGTTAAAATTACCTTTCCTACAGTTTAAATTTACAATAGTATTATGTTAAATAAACCAATCGATACACTTAAAGAAATAAAACTATAATATCAAATTTACCAAACTACCGTGTTGAATTTTCGAACGGTTGTGTTAAATTTATCAAACGGCTTTGATAAATTTGCCAATCATTTTTTACTTATCGAGCCCATCGCCAATTTCATTCAAATTTTGTGTAGGTTTTTTTTTATGAGGCACTTGTCACGAATCTGAAGTAATATTTTGTCGGCATCTCCCAAGTTTTGAGTTATGACGCTCCACTTTATAACATATGCAAACACAGTTCGTGGCCTATTTAAATCACCTTAATATATAATAAGCAATACATTTAATTACTCTAAGAAAAAGAATAAAAATACTGATATTTTTATTTTAAAATAGCTTACAACAAATTAGTAAAAACAAAAAAAAATCTCTTTTTAGACACCAACAAAATCAATGCGGTTAATGTAAAGTTTTATGTGTACCAATCTGCCTAAAAATCTCAACACAATTTAGTCCCCTTTTTAAAAGTAAAGGAAAACGGAGGTGTTTTTTACTAAAAATAACTACTAAAAAACGTAAAAATATAAAAATTAATTGTTTCTTTATACTAATAGGTGTATCACCAAATCACCATAAAGTTTTCCATTTTGGGTGTAACCAGTATAAGGAAAGCGAAATTTTGAAACAGTTTTTGCAGTTTTGAAGTTAGGTTAAAGTGGGACGTAATAACTCAAATTCCAGAAGGATTCGACAAAAAATTACGTCAGGTTCATGATCAGCGCCCCAGCAAACAACTTTACACAGAATTTGAATATAATTAACGACTAATAAGTGAAAAATTACTAATTTGACAAATTATTGTGTTGGTTTTATCAAAATGTTGTTTGAATTTATATAAACTAAATATTTTTTCATCCTAGACCAGTTTGCCTTTAGTGCCTAAATTCTACAATTAATCATAATTCAAAAAAGTTTTGTGTTATTTTCTTAACCCTTTTTGTATTTAAATACTATTAAATCAGCTTAAATTTGATTTTCCTTAATAAATATTTGAATTTTTTGAACATCACCTAAAGAGGAGGCATTTATAAAGATTTATATTTTATAATTATAATCTGTACCCGATTTTTGTTCAAAGAAAAAAAATTAAGGCATGTATATTAAAAGTTACAGAAAAAAAATGCATTCATAATCAGCGATACTGCCTTCCTATGAAAAATATGAATATATAAATAAAGTAATTACCTAAAAATGTATTTAAAAAGTGAGATTAACCCCACAAATTTGGTAAATCTCTTATTTCTGGTTTGCACAACAATTAATCCAAAATCCACCTAATTTTCATATTTACTTATACTTAGTTTCATCTTTAAAAATGTTAAAAAATAAGGTAAAATTTTACTTTACGGACACCACGCCGATTTTTATAAAATTTTGTTTACAGGGGTTTTTTGGGGCGCTGATCACGAATCTAAAATTAGTTTTTTTTGGCAACCTCTGGTTTTTGAGTTATGAAGCCTCCAAGTGAACTAACCTCAAAATTCTCCCTTCTTGAAACTGATTACCAACAAATGGGAACATACACTGATTAGGCACTTATACATGGGTGTATTAAAGGGGGCAGCTGCCCCCCTTGTCCGATCATCGAAAGCTTGGAAATAGTTTAAAGTTGTTAAATCTGGATTTCAAAATATTTTCGGTTAAAAATACACGTTGAAAATATCAACAACTTGATAAAAATAAGAAAACATTTAAAGTTTCTTTCGAAATGGCAATAACGATCTAAATGCAAAAAAAATATATTATTTAAAACTAAGTATGCAGTAGGTGGTAGAGGAGCTTTTCCTCGCCTAAGGCGGTATCACACCACTTGCCCTTAAAAGGACTCGTGAAGTCTTAACCGATGTTTCGAGTTCTGGGTGGGTGAGTTAGTTTTCTTCTTCCTCTTCTTTCTTTTTCTTTTTCTCTATCATAAAATCTGGAATATAATGATGATGGCACTCCCGAAAGTAAAGTATTCCGGAGGTAAAACACCCCTCCAATCGAATCTCCGGGTAAAGGTGCATTTGAGGGGCCACCATCGAAATGTCTAAAATCATTTACTAATATAGGTAGACTTAACTCCAACGTAAACTCTGTTCACTATTATATTTAAACTTCTAAAGCCCACATATCGTTTTTTACCAAAACCCAAATAAGTTCCAAAACATGAACCAACCACTTCCTTTTCCCAGGCTACGAATTAATTTCATATTTTTGACCCCATAGCGGTGTATGTGCTTACGTTCGCAACGATCTGGCTTGTGCTAGGGTTTCTAACCTCGAATCGGGTAGGTCTGATATCCTTTGGCTTAAACTTACCTTTAGATCTTCTACCAAATTTATCTGCTGTATATACCGGTCCTCATCTGACAATTCCCACTCCGGGTTCTTTGACTTTCTTTTAATAAAGTTTGATACTATTATTTCCCAGTTTTCATTGGCCGAAGTAATCGTCCTCGGGGATTTTAGTGTTTACAATAAGGACTGGTTGGGTTCTTCAAAAACTGACACTCAACGCAGATTAGCCGAAAACTTTGCAATCCGTAACTCGCCCATCAATTTAATTATGGAACCTACCTACTTCCCCAGGGTTTCCACCCATAATTCTAACTCATGGATATTTTTCTTACTTCTAACCCTGAACTCTACCAAGCATTTGTAACTGCTCCCCTTGGTCCCTCAGATCATGGCTTGGCCACTGTATCATAATCCATACATTCGAAGGCAACTGAATGTACACCTCAACGCACTGTCTGGCACTATAAGTCGGCGGACTGGGGTGGTCTGAGAGATTTCTTTGCCACCTACCCTACTTCCAGCTTCTATCCAATTGATGCTGGGGTGCCCCAGGCACAGTACTGGCACCAACTCTGCTCCTTCTTCACATCAACGATCTTCTCTTTTCCACAAACGATCCTATCCATAGTTTTGCTGACGATAGTACGCTCCACTCCAATATTAAATTTCTTAAGCCGCCCTGTAATTCTGATTTGGGAAGCAAGTGCGGGTTAATGCAAATATCTCTTTCACAAGACCTTAAAGTGATCTTGTATTGGGGAGCCAAAAGTCTTGTCCACTTTAATGCTTCCAAATCGGCCATGTTTGTTATCGCGGCAAAAGTCACCAATGCTCATCCGTTACTTATAAGCGGCCAAGTTCTGCAGAACAAAGAATCGTTTAATCTTGTGTGTGTTACTTTTGAGATTAACCTTAACTGGCATAAACACATATTATCTATAGCCTCAGCAGCTTCAAAGAAGCTTGGATTCATTTTTCTACATGTTCCTACACTTACAGAAAAGCTTCCTTCTCTTCCCCATCGCCGAGCTGTAGGGGATTTTTCCCTCTTTTATGGGTACTTTTACGGCTTCTGCTCAGAAGAGTTACTTTTATGCATCCTTTTACAGTCCAACTTGAGAGGCTCGGAACTTCCCACTTTGTTCGTTTCTTTACCCCTAGAGTGTTTAGTTTATGGAACCAGCTACCCGCAAAAGTTTTTCCTTTTCCCCCAAATCTCCAAATATTTAAGTCTCGTGTAAATAAAGTTCCTATTACCACACTTTAGACACCCACGGTACGTTAGCACTTAGGCCTTAGCCTTCGTGAACTGTCCCAAGTAAAAAAAAATGAAAACAATCAGCTTGACGATTTAAACTGGATCACTTCAGATCCAGGGACCTAAGTCAAAGGCTACCAAGGTTAGAATTTATGCTGCCCCCCCACCCGCTATACCCAGGTCTGAATACGCCCATGCACTTATATGTTAAACAAATACACTAAAATTTACAATAATTTATTGTCTGTTTTAATTAAAAATTGTCTCAAATGAATCCACTTTTCTGTACGTTGTAAGAAGATATATGATTTATAACTGGTTGCCTAATTGTTGTAAAGATAAAAAAAACTGGATTTATTTGAGGTGTTTTTTACAAAAAAACCAATAAACTTTAGTAAATTTTAGTGTATTTGTTTAATATATAAGTGCCTAATCAGTGTATGTTCCATTTTAATGGTAATCAGTTTCAAGAAGGAGGAATTTTGGAAAAATGTTTATATTGAGGTTAGTCCACTTGGAGACTTAATAACTCAAAAACCACAGGTTGCTGGAAATAACTTATTTTGGATTCGTGATCAGCGCCTTAAAAAAAACCTTATATGCAAAATTTTATAAAAATCGGCGTGGTGTCCGTAAAGTAAAATTTTACCAAAAATAACTTTTCTAGTCTATTAGAGTTATTTTTAAAAATCCAATTACCAAATACTCTTGAGAACAATTTTTTTTATTGTAAGTCTACTTGAATGAGACTTTAATGTCAATGTCGTCGCGTCTCTTTGCTGCTCGGATAATGGATGGCGTGATTTCTACATGAGCGAAGTCATACCACATAAAAATTACCGCATCGAACGGATTTGGGGATTACAGAAAATGACTAAGTAGTTAGTCAAACACTATAATTATGTTGGTGTTTTGCTCTTGGCCCACAATACATTTACTGACTGGTCATTTCAGAAAATGACGGATTTCAGTGTCTGACTCCAACATATACATCTTTCTGAAGGATTTTCAGTAAAAACTTGCCTGTTACCTCGTAACTACATACAACAACTATTGTTTTTCTTACAGATAAAACCTGGTCTACGCAAACTTTCAAGACGGTGTATTCAAATAATAAAATATTCTAAATGCAGCTTAGGTAGGACAAATATTTTATTCCTAATATTTTTAGAAAAATAAAATAAATAAGATGCTTACTTCTATCTTGTCATTGCACACACTCTTATTTTATTTTCTAAAATCACTTTGAAATTTTAGGACGAAAAATCTGCCTTCATCAGAAAAATAAAAACTATAACTGGAATTTCAAATTCTAAGGCACAAAGAATGTTATCGCTCTCTATGAGCTTCGCCGCTCATATGTAATGGATGAGCATTGGCAGAATTTTTTGTGACAGTAGAGATGACTATGCTTAGGAGCATTAAATAAGACAAGAGGTTGACGCCACAATCCACGATTAGTTTAAGGTCTGGTAAAAGAGATATCTGGATTACCCTGTGCTTGTTTTTTTAAATCAGGCTTAGCGACTGGCTTGAGAAATTGAATATTAGAATGGAGGGTACCATTGTCCGCAAAACTGGATTGAATGTGGAAGAGGAAAGATCGTTGATATGAAGAAGAAACAGAAATGAGTAGAGATGTATAAAGCAAGCTGGAGCCTCCGAGATAGACGCGTCATCCTCGGAGAAACAAAATTGCGCATGCGATAAATTTAGCTCAATCATTTTTTTTTATTTTACGGCGCATGCGTCTGTCATAAACTTACTCCAACTTATTTTAATCTACTACCCATGCGTCTGTCATAAACCTAACCTAACTTATTTTAATCTACTGCGCATGCGTTTGTCATAAACTTGACCTCACTTATTTCAATCCACTGCGTACATGTATATATAAATTATTACAAACCTAGTCTAACTAATAATTTTTCTATTGCACATGTCATTGTGAATTTAATTTTTAATTTCAAATATCATTTCTGTTAAATATAGTCCCTACGTTTGTCCAACGATTATATGTTTAAGTAATTACTTTAAGTATATTATCAGGAGATTTATTAAATAGTTCCAGTGATATTTATTACACATATTCACAAAATAAATTATAAAAAAATAATAAAAATAATTTTTTCGAAAATAAAAAAATCTTTGTTTTTTTTAAAGAAATACAAGTGGGTATTCAAATTAAAAATCTGATGAACTTGTAGTGTATGGCTTTGATACTTTTAATCTTTTAAACATCACAGTATCTTTTAAAATGTTTTAAAAAATATTTTCTTAATTTGAATTATTTATCATTACAGAAAATGTTTAAATGCGAACATTGTAACCGTTCCTTTACCAGAAAAGATAATTTGAAACATCATGGGGACTGCAAAAAAGTAGTAAAAATCTGTGAAACGTGTGGAGCAGTCTTCAAGTTGGTGGGGGTTCTACAACTCCACCGTAGGGTTCTCGCAAGACTTGCTGCAGATGCTGCATCTGTGCCCATAGCGGAGCGGGTTAGACTTGCCCTTCAAGATGGTAAATTAGAAATGTAATTTTACTGAAATGTCTTCAAAATTGTTGGTTTTAAAAAAACTAATTTTTAATTTTATTTATAGAACCATCGACTCGACATCTATCCAACATTGTGGGGTGTGTAACTTGGATGTGCAAAATTCCAGATACCAATTGCATTTACTCACCCTGAAGCAAAAAGCAAACTGCTGCGTGAACCAGGAGGAAGGTGTTAAATTGGTTCAAACATCCTTCAGGAATCGAATAACCACCGACTGCCATCGTAAGGACGACCCCACCAACGTAAAGAGTTTTTTAGAAAATTTTAGAAGTAAATTTGTCAAGTTGGTGGAAAACAATTTTCACAGATGTCAACATCTAAAATTTGGAATGGAGCTGTTCGGACCTTTCCGCTTGTAGACGAAAGAAACGATTAAAGTCAAGCCGTTTAATATGAAGTTCTAGCTCGTAAGCGAAGGAACATACTTGAAGGGGCTTTTTAACAAATTTGCTACAATTCTGGACAAAAAGGTTATGGAGTTTAAAGAAAAAGAAAGTGATAGGTATTTTTAATGCTTATGGCAATATTTTTATCGTTAAATCATACCCAACAAATTAGGTGAAGTTCTAACCATTTTTAATTAGTTTAAGCAAATATTTACCAATGTTATTTCTTTACAGGTTGGGCCATTTAGAAATTAGTATTAACAAGATCAACCCTATTACTTAAGGCATCATCTTAACTACCGCTACCGAAGAAGATTAAAGCAAAAAAAGCTACATTCAACATTCAAAACGCAGACAAAAATGTTTTATTTGGTCAGTTTTGGCAGCCATTTACAGATGATGAGGTAAAATGCAATAATCAGCGTATTTCTTATTACTAAAAGTATGCTAATGAGTTGTATTTTACAGATCTGGAATTTCCATTTAAACTAAGTAATATCTTTAAATTTAAAGGACTAAATAGTATTGATTTAATGTTTAAGGATTTGAAAATTCTTTGAAAATGGTAGAAATAGTATTGACTTTGTTGGTCCCTTATATTTTACTAGATGCCGAAAACTTAGACATGGTAACTTATTAGTCATTAGTGACGATTTTCGAAATCAACACTATTCTTTAATAACTAGCATGACTAAACTAATTTCAAGACCATTACCAGGTCATCATGGTGGTATTAAGCATTTGTGTGATGGTTGCTTAACTTATTTTTCCTCTGATCAAAAATTAAAACACATCAGACACATGATTGCGATCACGTTTTAGCTAAAGTACCAACAACCGCAAAAAAATTGGATCCTGAAACATCCTATACCCTTGAAAGAGCACAAAAATATGCCTTATTCATTCGCCTACTACACTAAATGCAACTTCAACGATACTCATTCTATTTTCAATAATTTAAGGGGTCAAGACGCATAAAGTATTCGTTAGTTGGTTAGAAACTGACTGCAAGTCCATTGTGCCAATGTCTCCTTTAACTTTTGAACAATAGATCATCTTTTGTGAGACGTCTATCACATCTGCGAAAAGCCATTTAATACAGAAAATAAAAGAGTTACTGATCACTGTCATTTAACGGGACATTTTCGAGGTGCATCTTACTCTGTATGTAACCTTAATTACAAAATTCCCAAAAAGATTCGATGTTATTCCCCAAAATAAAGAAGGGCATATTTCATTTACCAAACATATTTTGATGGATAGTATCGAAAATAAGGAAAGTAAACAACAAAATATATTTTTAAAATTGAGATTTTTGGATTGTTGTCGATTAATGACCAGTAGTTTAAATAAATTAAATAAAATTTAAGACCTAAACAATGCCGCAAAATAAGAAAATATTTTCCTGATGAAAATAAATTTCAGGTAATTCGATAAAGCAACGTTTTTTCATATTCTTACATGAATAGTTTTTCAATATTAAATAATAAAAAACTACCTTAACAAAAAAAAAATAAAATGCGAAACTTTAGGTCAATATTCAGATATTTATCTGAAATTAGACTTATTAATTTTAGCTGATGTATTTGAAAGTTTTAAAAAAGTGAACCTGCAAACATATAAACTAGACCCAGCTCAATTTTTTACAAGTCCGGGGCTGTCCTTTTTTAAGTGCCCTTAAATATACTCAAATTGAGTTGGAATTATTGACTGATCTGGACATGGTACATCCTCTAAAACACGGAATACGGGGAGGTGTCAGTCAGTGTCGCGTAAGAAAAGCTATCGCTTAAAACAAATGTATTCCTCACTATAACGCTTTCAACCTCCCATATTATGTACTTGGATGCTACCAATTTGTATGGAGCAGCTATGTCTCAATATTTCCCAACAGGTTATTTTTAAGGGGATAAACGACTTAGAAATTCAAAATTTAGATTACAATAATTCTGCTAGAAATTAAACACCGGTTACATTTTGGAAGATGATTAAGAGTGGAATTTTGGAAGATGATTGGTGTGATTTTAATAACCTTATACTTAACGAAAATAAAACTAAATTTTTGGTGTTTTATAACAAAAAAAAGCCCGATATTCAGGGAATTAGTCTGCGAAATGGGTCTCATCTTAATGTAAGTAATGAAGTCAAATTTTTGGGATTGTTGGTGAATGATGATTTGCGATGGAGTGGCCAAATAGACTGTATTAGTAAAAAAATTAATAGGGCATATTTTGTTATTAGTCAGCTAAAGTCAATTTTGGGTTTGGGTTATCTCCTAAATATGTACTATAGCCTGGTGTATTGCCATATCAGCTATAATATTGTCTTGTGGGGTTCAGCAACTGATATACAAAGAATTTTTATAAATCAAAAAAGGGTAATTAGATTGATATTCAATTTGCAATATCGAGAATCTTGCAAGACAACTTTTATTAAAAATAATATTCTTACAGTCCCCTGCTTGTATATCTATAAATTATTAATATATATAAAAAGTAATAACACCAAATTTAAAAAACATAATCATTTGTACAATACTAGAAATAAAGAACAATTTGTTGTTGACAAACACAGGACAAGAATATTTGAATCTGCACCCTCATACACAGGAGTAAAACTATTTAATCACCTACCACTCCAAATTAAGGAACTTAGTTACTGTGTGTTTAAACAAAAAATTAAAAATTATTTAGCGAGAAAATGTTATTATTCAGTAAGTGAATTTTTGGGTGATAAACAGGTGGATTGGACATAACAGCTCTTTCATTATGTTAACGTAATATTTTTGTCCGCACAGTTGTGTTCAATTGTTTATCTGAGATATTTGTATTGTTCTTTTCTCTTTGTTATATACCTTTTTTATTGACGACCATATCCAATATTTGTAAATTGGCTTACATGTAATATATATATTTGAATTTGAATTTGAATTTGAGTATTCGGAAGACCTTCACTATCTACGCAACGAACTGGCCTTTTGCGTACAATCAATACCGTTACCTGAATTACAAGTTAAAAATATTACGAAATTAATTCCAAATTTGAAAAATTTTACTATCAAAATTTAAAACAATGTTTAGATCACGGGCTTTAGCTTACCAAAACTCATCAGGTTTTAACTTTTGATCAATCTTCTTGGTTAAAGCCATATATTGACTTAAAAACAGCTAAGAAAAATCAAGTTCAAAATAAGTTTGAGAAAGATTTCTTTAAGCTTATGAAAAATGCTGTATTTGGCAAAACCATGGAAAATGTAGAGAAAAGGGTAGACGTTAAACTTATTACCCACTGGAAAAATATTGGTAGGAGATTGGAGCAGAAGCTTTAATCGCGAAACCGCATTTTAAGGTGTTGTCATGTTTAATGAAAATTAAGTTGCAATTTAAATGGCTAAACAAATGGCTACATATAATAAACCCATTTATGCAGGTTTTTGCATTTGGTAAATTTCCAAAACCATTATGTACGACTTTTTGTATTGCTATATAAAACCCAAACAACGCGGTCTTGCTGTTCGCTGACACCGACTCGTTCTTTTACATGTAACAACTGAATTTTTTTTATAATAAAATGCTTAAAAACTTGGATACATTTGATACCTCCAACTACTTTTAGGATATCCCACACAACAATTCTGTACATGCGTCTGTGTTAGGCCGTATGAAAGACAAATATGCAGAAAAAGTTGTTTGGGAGTATTAAGAAACCGGGGCGAAGGCACATTGAGTAAATGTTGAGGGTGAGTTGACAAAAAGGCTAAAGGTGTACCCGACTAGGTCACCAAGAAAGAGTTTACTCTTGACGATTAGGAGTTGACGTAGAGGGAACGGAAATACACCGGGACATGTTGACATTTCGTTCGTATTTACATGGTATTATACGTTGAACTGAAAAATAGGATAGCGTTATCTTACGCGGACGACAAACTCTACGTTATACCCGATTTCGAGAACGCGCTTGCATGGGTTTATAGAAATATAGCTAAATATAAGGAATCATTGGATAGTCCATAGACAAGACTTTCGGAACCTGCGTTTACGATAATTCCTTAATAGGATTTTAATATTAGTTAGGTGATTTATTGTTATGTTAGAAGATTTGTATATAAATTATTAAATACATTTATTATATAAGTTAAGTTGATAATTAGAAATATTTTAATATGTAAAACTATTCTTTAAAATAGTACTCCATATGTATATATATTTAATCACGCTTTTTTCTAAATATACAAAAAATATTTGGCTAAAGATATTTATTGTTTATACAATGCAGCTAGCTAAAGCGTCTTAAAAATAAATGCAATTCACACTTCGTTAAAGATAATTCATCTCTACTAGCTATATCCAAAACCTTCATTCCTTGTCCGCTTCTCCCATTCCAATAGTGTATGTAAAAGTGCTTATTTTGGTAGAATTGTGTATTGACAAATTCAAACACGTCTAAAAACTGTTAAAAATCGTCGTTGGAAAACTGCAGTCTGGGAAGTCCAAATGGGTAAACCTTAAAGTATATTCAAAAATTGTATCCATTTTATAAAAAAATATAAGTTTAAATAATACACAAAAATTATTATATTTTTTATTAAGGTAAAAGTTTTAAAATGTAATCCTACAATATATAGGAATTATTAACACTGCATATACAAAGATGTGAGTAATGAAAAGGACAAGTAGTAACATTTTTAGTTAATTTAGATACATCGTATAGAAATTCTAAATTTACAATAATAGGTAACTTATATTTCATTTCTAAAAAGGTTTTAACTAAAAAATCTTTCTTTTAATCTCCTTTGACATAGATAACGTCATCGTCTCGTAGATCCTTGTAAATTTAGAGTAAATTTTCTTTATAACTGCAAATGCCGTAGCTATAGTTTGTCCAAGCTAACATTTTTAGGTTGGCAATGCGAATATCCCTACATATTAGTAAATTTTGTTTTTCAGATTTAAGTTGGCTGATATAAGAATTTTAGTCAGGACCGTACTGAGTTTTAAAATTTTAATATCTTAAAAAATTTGTTGTTAGATTACAATAACTAAATTTATCAGTATTTTTTTTGCTGATCATATATTTGCATGAATTGTGAAAGCTTAATGTTTGTTTATTTTATTAAAAAATAACATTTTCGCCTATGCAGATTAATAATTATTTATTAAGTGTTTGTTATTTAAAAATAGTTTATACTATTTTACACTTTTTGTACACAATTAGTCCTAAAATACACCTCCAATTAGAGCACTTAGGTACGTAAAAAAAAATTAAAATAGTGTACACTATTTCTGAATAACAAACAGACCTGTTATGTTTTGTTATATTTGCAGGAAAAGTCTTTTCATTTGAATTGAAATGTCCTGATAAAATATGTGACTATAAGGGATGTTTCGATATCCCTTATTATGCAATTTTACTATTTTTTAAAGATGCCTAAAGATAAGTCGATTTATTTCATCTGATATAACTTCTTTAGCTGCTTTCTATATTAAATAATAAAATAAATAAAACAAAACGGTAATAATCGTTTATTTATTCAGAATATCATTAACAGTATTTAAAGCTTTAGAAGTGGCAGTGTCAATCAGGGGTTTTTATGAGAAAAGCAAACATACGCAATGACGAAAGAAAAATGTATGCAATCTGCATGCAGCAGATACTAGTCTAGACACTTTTAAGATAAGAGAGCAGACAAAGTGGGAGGTTTGGCGTTTTAGCAGCTGGACAGTAAATGGATGCTTGTGAGTCCAAGCATTTTGGCAAATACTGTCGCCATTGATGTAATGTGTTTAAATGAAATAGTCATTTAATATTTAGTTTTTTATTAAAAGCAGTAAGATAGTTTAATAAAGAAAAGCTAAAAAGTAAAAAGAAGATAACTTGTAAATGATTTTTATTACCAATTACCTTATAATGTGGGTCCCATAAAATAGGAAATAAATTGCAGTCGAAGCTATCTTATTATTTTTGCATATTTTTATATACCATTTCAATAGCATTGAATACGCAATGATATGGAGGCAAGCGCAGCACTTGATGATCAGCCATCTGAATAAGAGCATCGACAACATAGGATTTGGAAGGCTTTGGTAGGCGCTGAGTTCAGCATCACAAAATCTATTTTGTCGCCGATTTTGCAAAAGAATATTACGGTCTTCTAACCATTTAGCCATATTTTCTTTTTTCCAGCCACTATTTGGCCAGTTTTCTAACAACCTACTGTAGTTGCTGGAATTATCTAAAATGACTAATAAAGGCCTTTTCAAATTAGGTAGTAGATCATCTCTAACCCACTTCTTAAAATTTTCAGCTTTCATCTCGCTATGGCAATCTCCTGTTTTTGTTTTTGATTTAAAAATTCTACTGGCACCATCAACATCCTTTTTCGGAACCAGCATGTAGAATCATTTATCTGAGGAAAATATATACTTTAATGTTTTATAAGAATGCAGCGTGTTCTGTAGTTTAATGTTGTCTTAGAGTTACAGGTTTAATCATATGTCCTATGTATGAAAGAGACCCTAACTGAGGTAACTACCGAATCTGTCATATATTTATTTTTTCTCAGAATACTCCTTATGCTTGAAGTCTAAGTGTTCACATACTACGAGTGTCTAGAGTGAAGTCAGAAGTAAATTACTGATAAGGGACTTAAATATATTTACATTTAGTAGTCTCGAAACTATAGAGATGAAGGTGCGGAAAAAGTGGAAAATGTAAGGTGAACAATAAAGGGATGCATCTGAGTAGACTTTCAATTTGCTCTAAATAGGATATGCAAAAGAAGAAATAACGACAGCTAATGCTTCGGAGCAGAAGCCGTGAAAATATTCATAAAAAAGAAACAGGTCACTAAAATAGGATTTAAGGAAACTAACCCCCTAAAGGGTTAAGTAAAAGTTTAAATTGAACTTCAACATTTTTGGCCTGGCAGAAGTATGAAAATTAGTATGTAGACTATTGATTTAAAAAATTATTTTTGGAAATACATCCCTTTAGAGGTGGAAGAGGGTGGTAAAATGGGGATGAAAGTTTGTATAAAAAAATCATGTTTAAAGTTGTTAATATGAAAGTTGGTAATTAGGCTTCTAATTACTTAAAAAATAGAAAGTGGTAGTATTTTTGGACCTTCATCCTCTGGGGGGCGGAAAGAGCGGATAAAAATTAGTAAAAATCCAATTAGTTGTAGGAATAATTGTTTGTATAAATAAATTGTATATAAATAAACATTTGTAGAGCTTTGTCTTCATAAGGTTACTTAGGTAATTATTTGCTCTCAAGATTGAGTGACAAGAGTTGAGACACGTTGTTGGTTTTGGGATCTCATTACCCCACTCAACAAAAGATATAAAGGCTGTACTGGGAAAATTATATCAGAATTTTGGTTTTCGTTTGCTGACTATATAAAAAAAGTTCAGTAGGAGTCTGAAGAGCAACAAACATTTAATAAGTTGCTTTAATTTTATTTAAGATTAGGTAAGTATTGTTATATTCAGTTTTATATTTTTATTAGAGCTGGTTAGAAATTTTGTTTTTAAGATTTTATCCTCCAGTGGCTGTTCTAGAATTTAAAAAATATATCTAAAAACTGAGATGTGACCCATACCAAATATGTACCAGATGCTATGGGCCTCAAAGGATCCACTTTGGCAAAAAAAAATTATTTTAAAATTTATAAAAAAAGTTATATTTTTTTGGATAGCCCCCCCCCCGGAGAAAAATCTAAGTTTCAAAAGCGAATCCTCTATTTAATAATAATAATTGTCAGTGATAATGATTTTATCACCATAATTTTATTTTAATTGAAGTTTGATAGTTCTGTTATTTTAATTTGAATATTTTTACAAAAATTTTTTAATTCTTCTAAACTGACAGTCATCGCTATTTTCCATATACAGAAATTTCGGGGTAGAATTTGTAAATTTACTACACTTTTATTTAAAGAAACCTGGGACAATGAACATTTGTATGTTTTATTGACAATCATCATGATTTTTAAATCAATCTTGAGTGAAAAATCTAATGGCAAGGGATTTAAGATCCTCGAAGCTGCAGCAACAATCATACGGGAAGATATTCAATCGGTAGTCATCGATAATTACATTACCCCCCACCAGGTCGTATGTTTAGATATAAATATTCATAATCCAGAATCACTGACTGATTTTTTGGAACAAATAATAAACTGTTTAAATTAGAACATTTAAAATAAGTATTGCATTTAAAATAAGTACAAACATTAGTTATAGCATTATGACTGCTGTTCGCCCTCGGTTTTTTAAGTCCAAGCTACAGTTGGGTCTCGCAGTTTTTTTTTATCGATGATTTGTCTCAGAACGTCTCATACAAATTGTTTGGTCCTTTAGCATGTGCGCATCTTTGAATGAAACTATGATGTACAGGGCAGCAACAGTTTTTAATCATCCACCTCATATTTTACTACCAGAAAGTGGCACGTTTATTCAATATGTTGCAGACAATGCTGACATAAATGTAAATACATTAGACGGTAATATTACGCTTCACATATTGGGTATCATTGATATTGAATGAGAACACCTTTTTTCTATTAAAATTTAGTAAAATAGACCGTGGCCTACTAGGAAAACCACGTTAAAAACACGCGTCAAGTACAATACCTCATAGGTGGAGTGGAAACGTGAGCATAGTATAGGGAATAAACTTTATTTAATTTTAGAATCGATTTTTCTCAGAAATAGTGAATTTAAAGGGGAATATACAGTTTTACAGATATTTTACATTTATATATATATATATATATATATATATATATATATTATATATATATATATATATATATATATATATATATATATATATATATATATATATATACTTATATCCTTCAGTCATGTAAATTTTCAGCTTCTTGAGAATTTATGCAAGGGTACCCCTAATTTTCGTGCTAACTTGACCGGATATTAAACAAAATATATTAAAATGCAAAAATTAAAATCAATTCAGCTTAGATTCTGAGATAACTGAGGTTTTTAGAGTTACGAAAAACTACACTATCAACTAAATTTGGCGTATTAGCTAAATAACCTGAATTTTTAATTATTTTGGACTAAAATTTCTGTTTCGTGTAATGAATATTAATTACACATTTTTTTTAGCAACAGGCTAATCAACCATTTAGCCAGTCACAAAGTATTACTTAAAGAAAAAGAAGCGTTGTATTTTACTTATGTTAAATATTTATCATTAGATTAGATTAGATTATTTGAGCGGAGATGGCGAAAAATGACCTCCACCACTGCAACCTTACCAGCTTTATTGTGGTTTCTCCTATCGTTCTTTAGAGTACCTTGTCCAAGCCCGTCTTCTTAACTAGACTCCAGAATCTCGACACTGGCCCCTCCATATAACTTGCCGGTTTTGGCTTCTCCTCCCCAAGCCTAGTAAACCTAAGCCTGCATAGTGCTTCGCAATGGCACCACACATGTAAGGCTGTTTCTTCAGCCTCCTGGCAGAACCTACACAGGCTATCCTCCACCAGGTTTATTCTTTCCAGGTGCTTGTTGAGTTTACAATGTCCTGTTAGTTGACCTACCGTTATCCTTACGACCTTACGGCTGTGGCTCAGTAGGTCCGATGTAAACTTGGCCGAGCGGGTCTTAATGAACTGCTTTGTCTGTCGTTGTCCCGGTGTTTGTTCCCACCAGCTTTGAAACTGTCTGTCTACCCAGCTCTTAATAGATGCTTTGAAGAGACCTGCCGAGATACCGCAGAATGGCTCCGGGCCTATGATTTCCGCGGCTGATCCTCTTTTGGCTAGGTCGTCGGCCTCTTCGTTGCCTGGATGGCCCTCGTGGCCTGGTACCCAGGCTACCGTAAGTTTGTTTGCCAAGCCGACTTTTTCCAGGGCCTATATACAGTCCCCGATTAGTTTGAAATTAACTTTTGGGGAACTGATGGCCTTCAGGGCCTCTTGGCCTATTATCATACTATAATTACACTTATTTTTGAACCTTTATTAATAGGTGATGCCATTCTCCTAAAGAACCGTTAACAAATAAAGACAATTAAAGTTAATAAAAGTTTGAAACCTTCGGGCATTAGAGGCAGCCTTGACGTTCCGCATTTCGAACAAACCTGCAAGAGTAAAACAAAAATCACAATATAACCTTTCTCTCTCGCTCCAACGTAATGATTGGCCTACGAAGAGGTTCCGACCAATAGCACGTTAAAGCGAGAGAGAAAAAGGTTAAACCGTGATTCTTCTTTCTCTCTCGCACGCTTGTTCGCACCGCCAAGCGACTGGGGTGTCTCTAGTAGGTATATGCTCGAAGGTTGAAGGTGTCCTTTTTTAACGAATGAAGATAATAAAGGATAGCAATACACTTCTTAAACACTGGTTTTACTAATGGTTTTCTCATTTAGTTCTCGGCCGACGGTCAGCGCTTTGTCAAACGTAGCTATATCAATAAAAAGGTATGATCAAACTACACGGCAGAGCAGATAGACTGCTGCGCACATATGGCATTTATTTTTATTTATATAGGTAAGTTTGACCAGTGTCAGTGCTGACCGTTTGCCGAACATTAAATTTACCCTAAATCCGTTAAACATATGCCCATGCATATATATAAGTATAATTATTACACGTAAGTTTTAAATAATTTAAACAAAATGTAACCCTCTATTTACTTTAATATTCCCTTATATAAAAAATGGTAAAAGATAAGTGTAAATAAATAGAATTAACCCATTTCTTTTTAATCCCCTTACAAGTTGCTGAATTAATTTATAGTAAAAAGAAAATTACATACCCTCACTTAGATATAGGCAAGGCTATATGTTTCTTTCCTTACTGTACCGAACTTCTAAGCATATTTTGACGTTTAATAAATCGTCCAAATGACAGCAATTTAACCTATTTCTTATCAGTTTTCCCTAAGATAATATATAAGAAAGGTATTCGCACGCATTACGAAAACGCATCGTAGATGGCAGCACATAATAAAAAGGCGAATGCGCTGGCATTACTATGAATTTTTATTTCTAAATTATTTTCCCCAATTCCAACAAAAATAAGATTTTGCTGAAATAAATTACTTAACAACTGATTATTTTAATAAATAAGCAGTTGTTAAGTAAGGTTTTAGCAAAATTTTATCTTTGTTAGGATTGGGAAAAATGTTAAACTTGCAAAAATTAAAGCAAAAAAAATTATTGTTAACAATATATTATAAATTAATTTGTTATAAATACAAATATTTTAAGAAAACCAGGAAAATCTTGGGACATTTGCCCCAAATTTTCTATAAACAACAACAACAAAAAATTACATTCCAGAAATAACAGTAACAAATAAAACATAAAAGTAAAACATGAAATTTTAGAATAAATGAAAAATATTCTCTGATAACAACATAAATTCTAATACCTGAGATAACACAGGCAAAATAAAGTATATTCTAAAAGTTGACAATAAAACTTCTAAAACTATCACAGCCGGGGTTGGATGAGATACTTCTAAAACTGTCACAGCCGGGGTTGGATGAGATCATGCTGAAAAGTTCCTATAAAACAAAGAAGATAGGCAATATTGGCTTATCCAGAACAGACTAAAAATATATAAAATATGATATGGGAACTTTAGCTATTAATTTAGGCAAAGACAAAACAGCGGGCAAAAATATATAAAGAATTTAAATTAATGTGGTGACTGAAAAATAAACATAAATATTAATAAAAAATGGTAAAAATAATTGTTTAAATTTTTGTATTATATTTTTATGTCTATCGCTTACTTCCTTTTTAGATTCAAAACTATTTTTCCTTTCTTTAAGATACTTATAAAAACAAATTTTTAAAGTTAGGTTAAATATTTCATAAAAGCACGTATGGTCTGAACAAATGAAAAGAGCTTGCAGTAAGGTTTGAAATATTGTTGCCTAAATAAATTTTCAATTTTATTCTTGTAAACATTCTCATGCAAATATTTGTAAATATCAGCATGTAGTCTGTCTACAAGATTGACTAAAGCTTCACTAGCATATTTAAGCCGGAGTCTCATACATCCGATTTCCGACGATCCGATCATCCGAAAGTATTTTGATTGGTCAGAACATTTTGGCGCCATTTTTCCTCCGAATATTTTAACATTTTATCCGACGTCGGATGGAGTTAAATTAATTTTAATTTTGTACGATGTCGGACGTTTCTTTCTGGTTTCTGGTCTTTTAACCCGACTTTATTTACTTTGTTGAGGTAATTTAAATTTATATTGAATATTAAAATGAACAGTTATAATTTCAAATCTTTAAAAAATTCTAATCTTAACCTGAATTTACCTCATACTCAACAACCACTTTCTCTACTTCCATTAAATAATATTTTATTTCCGCTAAGAATTAACAAAGATATCTGTTTTTATAACGATAATTGCAAATCGCAAAGTTAAAATTATAAAAAAAGTTTTAGTTAGTTTATTATTTCCCCTTTTTTTTTCGTTGCTGTTTTACAGGTTTACCTTCAAAATGCTCTTATTTTCTTTTCTTTTGACTGGATATCGGATTCGAAATTCGGATCAATGAGACATGCAAGTTTTCCGATATAAAATTTTAAAAAATTTCGTACGTCGGATGGTCGGAAATCGGACGCATGAGACTCCGGCTTTAAGCCTTCGTTCGTTATCAAACTCTTTAAACATTACAAATAAATGCTTGTCGGTTACCTCCACTAAAAGGAGATTACTTTGACAAGTTAAACATGAAATTGAAATTTTGTAAAGAAGGTATAAAATAACATTATTTAGAATTTTAATTTTAGGGTTGTCCAATGGTTCCAGAGGTAAATTTTTAAAAGAATTGCAACATTTTCCGTAGCTGATTTCGTTCAGAATGGAATTCATAAAGGGTGACCAAGGTACAGCTCTATATTTTAAGCGACAAGGCTCCTCAAGATTTGCATAATTTAATTTTGAACAACGGTCCTCACAAACATACATTTTAACAATCTTTTGAGGGAGTTAAAGCAAATTTAATTTTCCAAGAAGAATGAAACTTTTTGTTCTTAAAATCTGTGCTTACAATTTTACTATAATGGGCGTTTCTGCGACAAGGATATTTACAAGAATATTTCAGCCTACAATGTGTTGTGTTGATGCCATTGCGAAGATCTTTACAAAGAATCTTGGTTTAATATCGAAGAAGGCTTACTACAATATTTAAATAACTTATCTTACCTTATAATTTTTTCACAATAATGTGGAAAAAAATAAGAACGCAAATTTAAAACAGTCAACCCAAAGTCAACATTTACAACACAAATACTAGAATAGAAAATGGCCGACGCAAACACAACTCGGGGATTTATGGTTAAAAAGGGGTATAAATAATTCTCACTTTTCATTCGTTAAAAAAAAACGATGTTTCGCTATCTAGAAATTTACTACTAAGTTACTACAAAGCAAAATATGGAAAAATATAGAAATCTACTTATTCCCTGGCAATGATATAATTGTCAAATGTCACTGTTTCCAGTATCCCCATAAGAAGTTGGCCAGGCGTGCCAACGACTGCTCAGTTTCATTTAACGTACGTTGGAAAATTTAGGAGAAGCAGGCAGCGGCTGTGACGTCACCACCGGTGCTAAATAATGCTGGACGATGTTTATCGATGTCTTGTTGCCGATGTTTGATGTTTTTAACATCGATGTTAGATGACATTAACATCGATGTTTACCTTTCAATGTTTAATATTATATAAAAAAAGTTTTAAACCTAATTTTTCTAGCTCCAAAATAAAATATAAATTTTTTGAGTGATTAAGAGATCAACATCGATGTTTTGTGTCGATATCCCAGTGGCTACCCAGCACCGATGGTGACGTCATAGCGAGTTTGACCTTGGCAGACTAATTCGGAAAACTGAGCAGACCTTTAGTATATAGTCGTTGCTATAAACCACTCGAAACTTACTCTGTAAAGTTTATACTAATTTATTTTAATATTTTAGATTATATACAGATCCAACTAAAGAGGCTTTGGAACTTTCTAAAATTCTATTTCTAGAATTACAAAATCCAAATCTCCGCTCAGAATGGTCCGTGAAAGAAGTGTCACAAGGAATAGCATTACATGCAGCTAGTTCCAGAGCATATCGTTTACTTTTAAAAGAGGGATATCCTTTAACCCCTATTTCAATTTTAAAACGTGGAACAACAAATACCTGACATAATGGAGATGGCCTTAAGCTTGGAAAAAGTGCAGAAGCCAATGTCAAAATACTTATTTAAATGTGAAGATTGTTTTTAAGAATAAAACATCAAAATGCTACCTAAGAGAAAGTAACACTGAAATAAATAAAAATATATTAAAAATCCTGGAATAAAAACCTATTATCTAGTAATAAATCTTTGTTTTTTACCTATGTATATTGTTTTTCTTGTTTTAACTCATATATTTTTAATTTTTCATTGTTCTATGGCATTTTTAAGTTAAAATATATTTTTTTTGTTTTTAACTGGGAGGGAACATAATATATTTTTCGACAAGTAATGTAAAAAGCAATAATTACTTTCGCTAAAAACGTACAAAAATTTTAATATGGGAGCTAACTAAAAGAAGGTAAAACTAGCCTTAAAGAAAAAAGAATGTGTCTAACCATCCTTTTTTAAGTTTTTTGCTTTTAAACCAAGTAACTGATGAGATATTGACAAACAAAAGATTTTTACCTCCTTCTGGGGGGGTGTTAACGACTCCCTATAAATAACTTTATGCTGTCTTATCCACAACCTTTAATTTACAGCCAAAAAAACGTTTTGAAAATGTACTTTTTTTAAGTGCTTGTAACTTAATGTTTACATAAAACCTTTAAGGTGTGAAAATATGTTTCAACATTTTTTATACGCTAATTTATGCAAAATCAAAAAAAAATAATCATAAAAAATATTTTTTTTATACTCCATAAGTTGGTTGTGAAAAAATGTTTAATTCCTTTTTCCACGCTGACTCTTTAAAAGCCAATAAATAACACTGCAAAAAGTTCTGAAATTAATTTTTTCAGTATATTGTTATTTAACACCCCTAAAGAGATAAAAATCATTACACAGCCCCACAAAAAAAAAATGTTCGGACTTGTGGGCCATATGTATTCCCATATATTTTTCGACACTGAATCCGATTTCGAGCTCAGAAATGGCCCTTTACGTCTGGAAAAAATAGCCTCTATAGGGCCTGAAAGATGGATTCCGGGATGAGGCAAGGTCGAAAGTGCATTCTCCGCCAAAGCCGGATTTATGATCGAAAAGTTTATAGCCAACTGAAATTCCCCTCTTGGGACCGGGAAAATGAACCCCTAGGGGCCGGACAATCAGGTTTCGGACGCCGCAATCGCAACAGTGGTATTTTTATGTACTTTTAAAATCTGAAACTTAGACTGTGCTCGAAAACCTTATGGCCAACTGAAATTTTCCATTTAGGACCGAGAAAATGACCCCTTAGGGGCCGGAAAATCGTGTTTTGGAGGCCGCAATCACAACAGTACTATTTTTATGTACTTTTAAATTCTGTAACTTAGACTGTGCTTAAAAAGTTTATGACCAACTTTAATTCCCCGTTTTGGAAGGGAAAAATAACCCCCTAGGGGCCGGAAAATCGTGTTTTAAACGCCGCAATCGCAACAGTGTATTTTTATATACTTTTACTGGAACTCAGACTGTGCTCGAGAACTTTATAGCCAAGTAAAATTTTTTGTTTGGGCCGAAAAAAATGTCCTTTAGGGGCCGGAAAATCATATTCCAATGCAATAATATCCCTGAAGGATTTGGAAATCTTATTCTCTGCAAGTAGTTTTGAGGTCGAGAAGGTTCCATCACGGTCGGTTCACGCCTTAATTCAAGAACATTATTTTCCGGCCTCTAAGGGGTCATTTTTTCCGGTCCAAAAGGGGGAATTTCAGTTGGTCATAAACTTTTTGACAAATATCTGAGTTCTATAATTTAAAAGTACATAGATATACCACTGTTGAGATTGCGGCGTCCGAAACACGATTTTCCTGCCCCTAAGGGGTCATTTTCCCGGTCCCAAACAGGAAATTCCAGTTGGCCATAAACTTTTAGAGCACAATGTAAGTTTCAGAATTTAAAAGTAGACAAAAATACCACTGTTGCGATTGCGGCGTCCAAAACACGATTTTCGGGCCCCTAAGGGGTCATTTTTTCGGTCCCAAACAGGGATTTTCAGTTGGCCATAAAATTTTGACCACAAATCTAGCATGGGCTTGAGAATGCACCTTCGATTTCGCCTCATACCAAAATCCATCTTTCAGGTCTTATAGAGGCCATTTTTGGCCCCTAGGGTCAATTCCAGACGGGTTTGGATTCAGCGACAAAAAATACATGGGAATACATATATCCCACCCACAAGTCCGAACATTAATTTTTTGTATGGGGCTGTAATTATTGTTTGTCAACATATAACAACAAATACATATTATGCATAATACTTTTATGTAAGGTTAGTTTTAACCCCTTTTAGCTAACCCTTATAATGTTTATAAGTTATTAACAAAAGTATGTCTGTAAAGAAATAATGGATTTAAAATTTCATGTTTTCAAACTTCTTATAATTTACTGAGAAAGATGTAAGAAAAATTAAAGAAATATAGTTTTACTGACTGTATCGTTATTATATTAAAATCCTATTGCTTTAAAATAATCCCAGTACTTAAAATTGAGCAAAAATTTGTAAACATTTCAGGCTTTCTTAAGGCTTTCTATTTAAATCTTGGCATAAATTTACATTGCTTGTCATTGCGCAAAGCGAACCGATTGTGGATTGCTGTTGATTTTACCTTGTATTCATTGTGCCATGATTCAAAATTACCTGAAAATCCAGCAAGTTGCTTTTTTGCAGATTCCGAAGAAAAGCTGCTTTGTTCTAAATACATCGATTAAGGGATCAACAATTATGCATAACGAAAAATCAACCACAATTAAGAAAAAATGGCCAATAAAACCTATTATTTTTGTTACTTGTTTTTAAACAGTTTTTTAGAGAACGAAAACTCTTTTTTAGTGTACTTACTGTGTATATATATTATATATATATATATATATATATATATATATATATATATATATATATATATATATATATATATATATATATATATATATATATATATATATATATATATATATAAATATATATATATATATATTATATATATATAATATATATATACATATTATATATATATATATATATATATATATATATATAAAAAAAATTTTCCTTTTACAATTCTTACCATAGTTGAAACATGAACATTTACCAATGAAACAAACTCAGCATTCTTTAACACGTGGATCAGTTGCACCATGTTATTAAAAAGACTTTTACGGAGTGAAAGAATATACAAAAGCCAAAGAATTTATAGTTAAAAAACTTACAAAAAACAAGTACGATTTTAAAACTTAACGACCAATGAGCGCTGTCAGTTGAGCAAGAATTAACAAAATCTGATATAATGATTTTAAAAACATTAGATTTTCCATTTTTAAGATTCGGACATCATAGGTCGTATCATGCAGAACTGACAGAGCCATCTGTCGTGGTACCTAGGTAATATTTATACACTGCTCAACAATTGAGAGTTTGAAGATGTATTATTGTGAAGGTTTGAAAACTGATTTTATTTTAAGATAATAATAGAAAAAGAAAAAGAAAATTGAATTTCTCTTGTTTCCCTTACTTTTTTCATTTTTTTTGTAAAATAAACAGGTAAAACAATATGATGGTATGAAAATAAATACCATTTACAAAGGTTTTAAATTAATAGGTTATAATATCTATGTACTTACAAAATGCAAAGTTTAGATGCTTATTTCTGAATTTAACAAAAAATTGTTATCGTTTTTTTGGTACGAGAGAATATAATTATTCATAGATTTTGGTTGTAAGTAAATATGTACCATTTCTAGGAAAGTTCTTTTGTACCAATTGTCTGCTCTATCCAAGATTGTTGCATTCTGCCAGTCCATAGCGTGTCCCGCAGTGTTTACATGTTGAGAGAGTGCAGAAGAAAGAACACCTCTTCTGGCGTCACTTTTATGAGAAGTGATACGACCAATTAGATTTCTACATGTATGTCCTATGTAGACCAGATCACCATATTACTAGGGTTATGAATTCTATTGGAGTTTTAGTTTTAGTAAATAAAATGGAACCAGTTTTGAGGCATTTTTTGCTATTTTAATGTCATTATTATTAAAAAGTTTTATAAGTTTAGGTGTTAAATCCTCTATATATGGAATAGAACAGAAAAGAGGCATTCCTGGTTCTTGAGAAAATTCACCATGAAAACAATTTTGTGTTAGATCTCTATCTTGCGTATGCAAAGAAAGTGGTTGACTTGATCTTATGGGTAAATTTTCTGGCAATTTGTATTGAGTACTATATAGGAATTTACTTATAATATGTTTCGGGTAGGAATTCTCTGCGAGAATATTTTCTAATTGTTTGAGTGCCTTTTCTCTGTAATCTTTTTCCATTATTATCTTAAAATAAAATCAGTTTTCAATCTCTCAATTGTTGAGCAGTTTATAAATATTACCTAGGTACCACGACATATGGCTCTGTCAGTTCTGCATGATACGACCTATGATGCCCGAATCTCAAAAATGGAAAATCCAATGTTTTTAAAATCATTATATCAGATTTTGTTAATTCTTGCTCAACTGACAGCGCTCATTGGTCGTTAAGTTTTAAAATCGTACTTGTTTTTTGTAAGTTTTTTAACTATAAATTCTTTTGCTTTTTGTATATTCTTTTCACTCCGTAAAAGTCTTTTTAATAACATGGTGGCAACGATCCACGTGCTAAAAACTAGGTTAATGTCAATGTAGTTTAAGGAGGAATGTGAATGAAGTTTTGCTCTTCATTGGTATTAAACCTGTTTCATGTTTTCAACTCACTCAACTTAAGGTCCTATAAATTTTGTGCTCTATCGATGGTGGTGGATCTTGATTCGGAGATTTGTATTTGCCTTTTTAATGGACTTCGTCTATTTTCTGGTCATAGGTGATCGTATCCATGACTACAGAGGCATTCCCTTTGTCAGCTGGAAGAATTTTGATGGATTTAATATTTTAAAGGTTTTTAAGAGCTCTTAATTCATTTTGACTAATATTGGCGGGGTTGCTCTAAAACCATTCCAACTTTCCATTGAAGTTCTTTCGCATCTGTTCCCTGGAGTCTTATTGTTGCTAATGTTGCTAAAGAACTTAGCATGTCTAGAGGAGTTGTATGTATTGGAGCTATAACAAAGTTGTCAGTGCATCCACGACTGCACTGGTAAATTACTTTTTGGGCCTGATTAAACCACTAGTTGGTGAGTCACCATCCTTTGTTAAAAACTCTAGTCATTTTGTTGATATTCTTAAAAATGTAGAAATAGGATCAGACGATACTTTTGTAAGCTTTGATGTAGAAAATCTGTATACAAGTATGCCAGTAGAAGAAACGTATAACATTATTCGAGCCAAGCTTAACAAAAATGACACACTGGTAGAACGCACCAACCCTCCGCTGGATAGAGTTCCCACCTTCAAGTGAAAGATGATGGACTTCCAATGGGTTCATCGCTCTCTCCAGTGGTAACAAATATTTAAATGGAATGGTTTGAGAAACACGCAATTAAAACTGGCCATCCTCTTATGCAGGGTAAGGTTCGCACGTCATTCTCCTACGTCACACGTCATCGAATAATCCGAAGACTGACCAGTCTGCGGTTCGAATCTGGCGAAAGACTTTTATTGGGATCCCTAAAAGATGACGAACCCCTAGGCTGTAGTTAATGGGCCGCATTTAAAGTAATATATTTTAAGTTAGGTTACAAGAGATAAGTAGCTAAAGTGGCAAACGGTATTTATTGCCCAATGTGGTCACTAGTGTAGCTAAGATTTTTATTTTTTTAATCTTAAAAGTAGGACATGGGACCTACGCCAAATATATACCAGATAATATTGGCCTTAAGAGGAAAACTTTGGTAAAAAAAAAAGCATTTTGGAATTTGCGAAAAAAAGTTGATTTTTTCCTCCCCAAAAGCAAGTCTCGAATCGAACCTATACTTAAATTAAAGTAAAATTATTTTCTACACTTGATTTAACTACAAATTTTAATTTAATTTTATATTAAATAAATGAGTCTATTGTTTTTTTTTGTTATAACGTTACTTTGACTATTTTTTTTTATTTATTTATGTGTAACGAATTAATTCAATCCTAACAAAATAAAAATATCTCCATATTATTTATTTCCATATATTTTTATTCGTACAAAACGTGTAGTACTAAGAAACTAATAATTTTAAAAAGGAACTCTAGTTTTTTAAACTTTATTCCCATTAGTCCTAAGGGTATTAATTGCTTAGACCTATGCCCTTGTATTTTTATGCATACTAGATACCTAGTACTAAAAACCAAATAAGGCATTTGATACTAGGATTAACTACTTATCTTGTTTTTAACTGTATTTTTAATGACCAATATTTTAAACTGTTCCTCATTTATACTGAGTAAATCATATTCGACTCTCACCAACAGAACTATAAAAGATACGAAGACGGTTAAATTAAGACCAAGTTACGCATTTATCGAACCAACGATAGGCCGTTTAAAAGGTTTTATAATTTCAAGTATTTCCCGAGATTTAAAATAGATTGTACTTTTACATTGCTACTTTTTTCGCGCTAATTTGATGTGCTTTAGATTTACATTCGATATTTGGTCACTCGTAATAATCAACTTTATTTTTTCAGGTTCCGCACTACCTATCTATCTATAAGTCTAAGATCCGGCCGCTTGAATCTGCAGGTACATATCTGTTGTTTAATAAAACTTTATTTTTATGAATGATATATAATGGTATAATAGATAAAAGATTACAGCAATGTTGCCTCGCAGAAGCTACTATATTTTATTAAATATACCAAGTGAACCAGGAGTATGGTTCACCCTCTTTGTTTACTGAACTTTTTAAGATAGGAAAATAAACTAAGGGATATCATATAAAGTCAAATTTAATGTTCGTTGGGAAGCTACGTGATTTCCGACGACTTCCAGTCTTACCGAAAACGACATCAACATTCAATTTTCAAAGGTAACATCCTGTATGATTCTACGTTTTTGGATTTCTAAAAAACATTTTTTGGTGTCAAATTTTGACAAGTGGGGTACCGTTAGACACGGAATGTTCTTAGGAATCCAAAAATGAAATAATATATAAGGTGTCTCATATAAAAATTAAATGTTAAGGCCGTTTTCGATGAAACCGAAAGTCACGTGACTTTTAAAAAATGTCAAATTTGACGTTATATGATATCATCGAGATTTATTTTCTTATCTTAAAAAGTGCAGGAATAAAAGGGTGTAAGTTGTGCTTCTGGATTACCCAGTATATTTATTTAATAGTTGTTGCGGCTAAATTTTGTCAGGTAACCTTGTTGTATTCATTCCACTATCACGTATTATTCATAAAAATTAGGTTATATAAAAACAGAAATCTGCAGATTTAAGCAGCCCGATCTCGTCCAATTTCCGTCAAATTTGTAGTGCAGTATAAAAAGTCTGGTTAGACAATTGGAATACGTATTTACTGATTATAATTTATGGTTTATTCAATAAATATTACAGTATTAATTGTGAATGCCTCTACGTTAAGTTTACATTTTTTACAGCCGTTAATATTTTCACAAATTCACAGCATAATACAAATCAATGGGCACCTAATGTTACTAATTTGAATAAAGAGTACACGATGGAGTCTCAGTGATTGTTACTTATTTTCTTGTTTATTTTGAAGTGTTATGGTGGGTTATTTTGTAAATTATCCCCCTGAAGGCTGAATTTGTAACTAAACTACGTATTAGCAGTGGATCGAACGGCTGGCTAATGCCTATCATTATCGTTAAGGTTCGAATCGTGATGTTTGAATATGCTGACGCGGACGAAATTGCAGCAAGAGGTGTTTAGAAGAAGAGACCAGTGTGGACGAGCTATTTAACAATGAGTTTATAAGATTTTATTATCTTTTGTTTAAAAAAATATAAGGGAATTGATTTTTTTCTATTATAAAATCAAGATTATCATAATTGAAAATAAAAACCAAACCTAGCTATTTTAATAGTTATAGTAACTTATAGAAAAGTTGTAAATTGCTTAATAGTTATTTATTCTTTAGCAAAATTAAATAAATTGTGACTTCTCATACCAGAATAATTAGTTTTACCGATCATATTATGCTAAATTTCTTTACTTGAAACTGTTTTGGAATAAGTAAACATATTGCCAGATTTCAAAAATAAACGTCAGAAGACTACCTTGAAAATGTAATGAAAGTATTAAAAAATATTTGGTATTGTGTTAATATGAAAAACATCGATATAAATATAAATATTATTGATGTTACAGTTCTAAGATAAGCTTTGGTAACATTGGGACTGAGCGGGGTAAATATTGATTGATTAAAATCAGAATCAAATATAATACAGCAATTTTAAGTTGATTTATCTCTTTCTGTTAGAGTCTATTATTTACGAGTCTATTCACTTGCCCAAAATAAACACATTTCAGTGGGCCATTTTCGTAAGCATTTTTAGAGATTTTTTGAAGACGATTAAATCTATGGACCTAAAGAAAAAAAATCTGTACTGTCAATACACATTTAGTTCGATGATTTACCTTTTATTAATATATATTTTTAAATAAATTAATAAATAGTTTTAATTACACAGAAATCAAAACTGGTTAAACTAAAATCTGACAAAATCAAAGCGGCGCGGCGCCGGCGTGCCGACTATAGGTCGGCAATAAATGAACAAAAGGGAGGAACTAAAAAAAAATTAAATTCATGTAGACTTCTACTTATTAAAGGTATGTTCCAAACCGCAGTTTTTGTACCACCGTAAGACGGTTTCGAAAGTCTTAGAATCGATCAATCGCCAAGTGTCGACTTTGCACGGTTTCGTGGCAGAACAAAAACGACAAAGTTGGAACGCCTTCTAAATATTTAAAGAGTTTTTGCTTTGCTTGGACATTGCACGAACGATCACAAGTTGGGTTGAAACAGTATAGGGATCAAGTAATACGCTGCCACACATAAGTTGGAATGGGTTTATTTGACCTTAACTACTTTTTTGGTGCATTTTTTGGCAATAGGCGATGGACTACTTACAACAAATTAGTTAGACTTATTTAGCAGTGGACGACGAATTTTTTTTTAATTTAAAATATATTATTTCTTTCCAAGCTTCTAGGACTCGCCTAAGGCTCGCCCTAGAAACCGCTTGGCTCGACCTGCAAAACACTACTTTCCGGTCTTATAACGTAAATTACTATTACTGTATAGTGTCCTGAAAACGAGCCCCTTGCATAAATTTTATTTTGATCTAAAACACGCCAAATCTCCTCCTTTGCTCATTAAAAATCTAAGTCCCAACTATCTTTTCTTAGAGAAAATTAGTTTCAGCGTAATTACAAGTTTAAATTCACGCCTGGCCTTTTAAATTTCTCGTCAGACCAAAAAGCTGTGTGACGCCACAAGTTTGGTTGAAACAGTATAGGAATCAAGTAATACACCGCGACGCATAAGTTGGAATGGGTTTAATTGACTGCTTAAAGGTTTTTTTGCGCGATTGGAACAAACCTTAACTATTTTTTTGTGCATTTTTTGGCAATAGGCGATGGACTACTTACAACAAATTAGTTAGACTTATTCAGCAGTAGACGACGATTTTTTTTTAATTTAAAATATATTATTTTTTCCAAGCTTTTAGGACTCGCCTAAGGTTCGCCCTAGAAACAGCGTGGCTCGACCTGCAAAACACTACTTTCCGGTCTTATTACGTAAATTACTATTACTGTATAGTGTCCTGAAAATGGACCCATTGCATAAATTTTATTTTGATCTAAAACACGTCAAATCTCTTCCTTTGCCTATTAAAAATCTAAGTCCAAAATATCTTTTCCCAGAAAAAAATTGTTTCAGCGTAATTACAATTTAAAATTCACGCCTGACCCGTTAAATTTGTCGTCAGACCAAAAAGCTGTGTGACGACACAACGGGTGCGCGGGTTGCAAAAATATTGTTTTTTGTTTCGTTATTGTATTCTATTTGGCGTTCCTTTATTCGAATTTAAGATATATTAGTTCAATGTCAAAATCTATCGAAATTACCACAAAAAAATATGTTAAAACTCTAAAAACTGTTTATTATCGTTTGAGATAAACACCCCGTAAGAAATCATGATTACCGATTTTGTGAACCAATACAATACATTTTTTATAGTTGTGATCATAGTTACTGACTTTTTAAACCAATGCAATACATTTTCTCTTAATGTGTTTTTGTCAAACGAAAGTGAACGGATTATAGTATTCTACTTTTTAAATAAACAAATAAAAATAGCACTTTTGATCAGAGGGTGGTAATACCACAGCACCTAGGTTCATTGTATTTCTCTATCAGGCGGGAGATTTACTGCGTCGTTCAGCCTATTGATTTAATATAGTTAACGACGTCTTTATGTGGAATCTCCCTAATGTCGGCTAAGAAAGACCAGTTTGTGCTCAGTATGAAGTACTGTTCAAATGTAAAGGCGGGACAGTCGCAAAGAATATGTTCCTCGGTCTCATTTTCTTGTTTACAGCCTCTGCGTATTTCTGTGTCAATGAAACCCATTTTGAATAGATGTCCTCGTAGCTCGCAGTGGCCAGTTAGAACGCCCGTTAGTGTTTGGAGGTTCCTTCTGGACATCGTAAGGTATCGTTTTGCCATTTCCTTGTCTGGATAGCTTGGCAGTATTATTGCCAGGTTTCAGTTCGCAATTTTATACCACTTTTCTTTAAACAAATGATGGGAGTATATTTTTATGATGTCTCTTATCAATCTAACGGTGGAGGGGTGGGACCGACAAGCTTTTGTCCCGCAGCCGCCCTGGCTAGCGAGCCGGTGGTAAAATTACTTTTGGATATGTCATGCCCCTTAATCCAGTTTAAATTGGCCATCTTATTTAGAAAGATATTAGTCAAGGCATGGTGACATTCTAGTACAAGTCCTAAAGTAAGGCGTAGGTAGGTAGGTAGGTGGGTAGGTTTGAAGTGAGTGGACTTTTTACGCTCTCCACTGCGGCCGCTCGGTCTATTATGGCTCACACCTTTTTATATTTCTCTCAATAGGATCAGACTTCTAATGAATCCAATATTAGACTGGGAAAAAGTTCTTACGTCTCCTCTTACTCGTGTCGCTACCGGACACGAGCACAATATGTGTTCTGATATGTTCTGGTGTCCCTGTCCCCTGGAGAGTATAACGAGCAGACGATTAGATCCGTCATGCCCTCCTCTTCCGGTCTAGTGACGTGGGTAGCTACCAGGTCCTTGTTAAAGAAACCAGATATTCTTCATGAGGCCGCATCTTCGGCCTTACCCTATGAAAACGGTCCTATTCGCTTTCTGTTTAAAGCCAGGGAACCCTTTTCCCCATAAAGGCGGTTCTGTCCGTCTTCTGTTTGGATTCAGGGATCCCTTCCTAAGCACCTTTCGAAACGAATTCACCCGTTTCGGTCGGCGCACCTTTGTCTGCTTGTGACTTTGGGTGGCACCTCTCGAAACGGATTTATCCGTTTCGGTCAGCGCACCTTTGTCACTTTTTTTCTATGAAAGCGGTTCTGTCCGCTTTCTGTTTGGTGCTGGGGCAGTAATAGTCCACCACGACAGAGCCCCGCATTACCGCAGTAAGGCTAGATACTCTGAGAGGTCGCCCTGTGTCCCAGAGGCACCGTTGGAGACACCTGTTTAAAGCACAGGATGTCATTCACTCATCAGCACGGTATGCTAACACCTTGAGTTAAGCTTTGTGTTCATCTTAGCTTCGGATCCCGTTCCATACGCTAGCCAAAAGAGTTGCCGATAACCAGCAACTCCAGCGCATCATGTTCCAAAAGATCCTACTGGGCCCAACCACGACACAACGTGTGAACACAGCGGTGGGAAAGTAAGGCGTGGTCTCTTCAGGGTAAGTAGTGCTTGTCTACTTTCTGTATAAATACCAATGGTATTGTTGGTAATGTTGCGACTTTTTAATTTGTGATCCGCTACGGTTATAGTCGTCAGTTCGGATTGAAGCACGATAGGTGCAATACTCATTGTGCAGCCAGTTTTTAGAATTAAAGTTGATGAGTATATGCCCTTTGGTCTTTGAGTCGTCAATGTTAAGCTTAATGGTTCTTTTAGACTCGTCCTTTTTTGATATTGTTCCTTTTGTGATTATTGTGTAGAGTTTATTAAAAACAAATTTAGCTGCCTGTAGAATTGGAAGTTATTTTGTAGCATCGTCCAATTGAGCCATTACCTACATTAGTATCTGGACCAATTATGCAAAGGCGTGATAAAGTCATCAAAGCCGCTTTTCTTACAAATATATCCAGGGAGGTGAGATTCAATATTACCTCCATGGCTCTAGTCGGTGTAGTTCTTATAGCTTCTGTGATGTTTGAACATGCTATTCTTTGAATTTGATTTAACTTATGTTTTGTCGTAATCTGTACTGTTTTGGACCACCACACTATGGAACCGTATGTTACCACAGGTCTTATTACGGCCGTATTGATCCAATAGGCTACTTTGGGAGAGAATCCCCAAGTCCTATATATAGTTCTGCGGCATTGGTCAAATGCCGCCGGTCTTCGCTGTTCGAAACAGCGCTTGATACAAGTATCGACACATTTGTCTCACTTCTCTCACACGGTTAAAGGGGTTGTCCGTTTCTGTTTGATACATTACACTTTATTCCTATGTTCGGTTTTGGTTTTTTCCACATCTGTATATATATATATATATATATATATATATATATATATATATATATATATATATATATATATATATATATATATATATATATATATATATATATATATATATATATATATATATATATATATTTAATATCTCTTATTCTTGGGTATAGGTTACTTGACGAAGTTAAAACATTTTGACCAGTTTGGCTTTCAAGTATATTCTATTTTAGAGCTTTTCAAGTATATATTTCTATTTTAGAACATTATATCTTGAAAGCCTCAAACTATGAAAGTTAAATATTTGTTTTAACTATGTTTCAAGAATATACCCAGAATAATTAAAATATTATAAATTATGTTAAAATAAAAATAATATATATATATATATATATATATATATATATATATATATATATATATATATATATAATATATATATATATATATATATATATATATATATATATATATATATATATATATATATATATATATATATATATATATATATATATATATATATATATATATATATATATATATATATATATATATATATATATATATTATTGCGCTCAAGCCTTAAATTGACATTGCCTTTTATCGCACTAAAAATCTCAGCTTGCAAGTAATTGGTTTGCCAGCCAATATTTTTGTATATTTTTAATGTTTCCAGAAATATATTTCTTGAAATATTTTCCAAACATATATTTTTCAAAATTTTTAATCACTATATCTAGAAATTATTTGCGTTATAAGTCTTTATGTTTAATTTGGAGTTATGCAAAAGTAACAATAAACTGTTTTCAAGTTATATAATTAACAATCAACAGCAACATTTTACCATTAATATAGAAAAAAATATTTTTATTTGTAAAACTAATAGTATTTGTTCTATAGACCTCTACGTATGTTTGAAGTCGATTAAGCATGCTGTCAGGTATCGGATCTAGAGATGTAATATATGGTATTTTTATAATTTTTCCTCCTAAATTGAAATCCGTGTTTAGAATTTGACCATCATGTCGCATTTTATTTCTTACCTTAAAATACAGGTTTAAAACACCAAAATTATACAAAAGCCCCTAGCAAGAATAAAGAAAATTTGTGTTTAATTTTTCAAATGTCCATTTTTCCTTTTTTCACCTTTATCTCAATAAAACAAGTAAACATGGTAGTATACCTTTTCGTCTATTTTAATTTAAATCTTAAGGTAAAAATATATCGCAAATTATTTAAATAAAGATAAACAGGCTATATATATTTAAAATGAGAAAAATAGGCTCTTTTAGAAAATACATAGGTTGTTCCATTAAAAAAAAATCACTCTTTGTCACCACGCTTAACAAAAATTCTGATTAAATTTTCAAAAATGTTTTCCAACGCCCAGATAAAAATACACCAACTGGCTATCTTGAAATTTTTTAAAATCAGTTTTTAAGCGAAAAGGTCATATTATACTGGATTACCCTGTACAAATATAAGGAAAAAAACTTTAGAAAAGAAAAAAATCCACACTCACGTGGCGAAAATAACCCCAGAGAAATCGTTATTTTCCTAAAATCAACCAATTTCGAGGGGTTTTGGGGGTTGCTGATTATGAATCCTAAGTCATATTTGCGAAATTGAATATGGTGGGTCCAATGTCGCAGACCAAATTTATTTTGCATTTTATGACTGAAGCATAAACATTGTTATACACCAATGATTTTTTTAAAAGAAAATACTTTTTTGTATCTTGGGACAGTCCATGAAGGCTGATGCCTAAGTACTAACGTACCGTGGGTGTCTTAAGTGTGGTGAGAGGGAGATTGTTCCCACTGCACTTAAATATTTGGAGATTAGGAGGAGAAGGAAAAACCTCTGCTGGCAGCAGGTTGCATAGCCTTGACACTGTAGGGATGAAGGAACGAAGAAAGCGGGAAGTTCGGGGCTTCTCCAACTGAACTATAAAAGGATGCATAAAAGTTGCACTACGTGTTGCTCTGTTGGGAGCTGCCAGAGAAGAAATTATACTCCTCTGAGCAGAAGCAAATAGAAGAGCGACAGATCCTCAACAGCTGGACGGTGGGCAAGAATAGGAAGCCATTCTGTGAGCGTGGGATCATTAATAAGACGAACGGCTCTTCCTTGAATGGAGTCCAGAGTGCTAAGTGTTGTAGGGGACGCCATTCCTCAGACATGAGAACAATATACTAAAGAGGGTCGGATATGGGATACATACAGGGTATACAGATTGGAAGAAGAGAAATATTTTCTGGCTCGAAAGAGGAATCTAAGCTTTTTTGTAGCTGCCGAAGCTATGGATGTAATGTGTTTATGCCAGTTGAGGTTATCCTCAAAAGTAACGCCGACAAGATTAAACGACTCTTTGTCCTGCAGAACTTGGTCGCTCATATGTAACGGATGAGCATTGACAGACTTTTTTCGCGACAGCGAACATGACTGTGTTTTCGGGGCATTAAACTGAACAGGACAGATTTTTGGCGCCCCAATTCAAGATAAGTTTAAGGTATTGTGAAAGAGATATCTGCATTGACCCGCGCTTATTTTCCAAATCAGAATTACATGGTGCTTAAGAAATTAAATACTAGAGTGGAGGGTCCCATCGTCAGCAAAACCATAAATGGGATTGATTGTGGAAGGGAGAAGATCGTTAATGTGTTGAAGAAACAGCGTGGGTGCCAGCCAGCACTAAGCCCTGGGGCACCCCATACTGTCTATCATGCAAGATCCTGTGTTTTTCCAGATACTTTAAGATTTGGAAATTAATGAATTTTTCCATTACTTCGCAAACAACAGAAAGAAGAGATATAGGTCCATAGTTGGAAGGGAGAGTTTTAGATCCTTTTTGGGGGGCAGGTTGCACACGTGCAGCTTTCCAACTATCCTGGAAAATGCCCGTATCGTAAAAGATTCGAAAGAGGCGAGTTAGGATGGGTGCAAGCTCGGGAGCCCAATTTTTTAAGACGATTGCTGGTATGCCATCCAACCCAGACAATTTTTTAGTATTAAGAGAAAAAAGAATACGCTTGATCTGTTTGACTTTAAAAATAATATCGGACATTTTATGAGAAACGGGGGCAACTGTTTGAAGAGGAAGATTAATAGGGGGATCAAGCGTAGAATTGGCAGAAAATTTCACAACAAATAGTTCAGCTTTTCCTTTAGATGTAGAAATAATTTCATCTACAGAGATTAGGGGTAAAAAAAAGTTTGTGCAGAAGTTTTGACTAATATTTTTGGCAAAGGACCAGAAAACTTTACTGCCATTCAAGTAAGAGAGAACTTTATCTTTTATTTAATTGTTTAAACGGTCTTTTGCTTCTGAGATGGTCTGATTATACTGATTTCTTGCGTCGATACTAGCCTGTCCATTTTCGGGACTAGGGTTCTGGAGAAACTTTTTGTGGGCTTGAATTTTTTAATGTCTCGCTTTGTCACAGGATTTATAAAACCGCGGTTTATGATTTGAAGTTATGGAGTTCTTTTTAGTGTGGGGAATATAGGTCTCAATGCCTAGTTGAATTGTTTCGGTAATTTGTTTACATATTTCGGAATAATCGTGAGGAGAAAAGCAGGTAGGATCCCAAGGGTAGCTGGCAAATATATCTCTCAGACCATCCCAGTCGGCCGTGTTGTAGTGCCAGACGGTTTCTGCTCTACCAAAATATAAGTTGCTATAGCATAGTGCCGAATTTATAAGTATTAAAAATAATTATTATTTGAAGTGACCCTACGTCATTGGTGATTTACTTTAGGTGCTCTGTTTGATTGCTGTTGATCGAATCAGTTTACAACACGTTAAGCGAAAGTTAATATGATTATATTTATGAATATCTTCTAAAGTTTTGTGACGAATTTATGCTTTAAGTTCTCGTTGGGTTACTGGCCTGGAAAGTTTCTTAAGAATGAGACCACTTCGGTCCTGGTCTTTGGGTATAGCGAACTGAGTGTGCTCGGTTCCATTGACCCCTATGAACCGGCAGATCGCCTGAATAAGAAAAAAGTTGGATGATCTTGGGCTTATTATCATTTAGATCCTTGTCACGAATTTGCATGAGACCTTGGAATTAAGCCTGTGTGCAAACGTATGTGTGGGTGTGTAGTACTTGTGGTTGCTTTATTGCCGTAAAGCATATTATATGGGATATGCTTGTCCGGTGCCTAGGGCACCAGAGCGTGTGAGGTGTGCACTCTTGGGCAATGTGCCCGGTAGTATAGGTGAATGTGTTTGCTTGTGTCTGACAGAGAGTATGTAGTGATGTCTTGCTCGTACTAATGAGTAGAACACAGTCCAACCGATAGGTGACGGTGTATTACACAATCCCTTTACTGTTCCAACGAAACTTGTGATCATTTGCGTACCGTTTTCGAATCGTCATTTCGATCCAGATAAAAAGCAGAAATCCTTTAAGCATTTCAACTTTATCGTTTTTGTACTGACATAAAACCCTGCAACTTGTGTGTTTGATCCATTCTAATACAATTTTATTGTAATATATAGTAAAGGGTAAACGAAATATTGTAACAATTTTTATAGAGAAATATAACAATTTCTTTAACTTTCATGGCCTTAATAAATAATACCATTAAGATAGAAAACTAATTTTAAAATTTAAGTAATAAAACAATTATCAAAAAAATAATAATAAATACATGTTTTATAAAATTGTGCTTCTAGTGCTACCAGAAGCTAATTAAACACATCTAAAGTTTAAAATTAAAATTAGTTATTTTATACTTATTTCTTAGCTTTAAAAAATATTTCTTGGAAAAAAAAATAGATATGGTTAAAGCATCTGCAATAAAAACGATCCGCACTGTCTGATTAGTGATTAGTTACGAACCGCCACTGCCTTGTACATTAATGATCCACAACAAACAAACCAAGCGATTATTTTATTGACACAACAACTACTCAATTAAATTAAAATACCACAGTCACTCTAAAAGATAATTAATAGTCGAAACAAAGAATTGCTGATAACATCATAAACGATCCCTTAAGGCTGTCAATATTAAAAAAACGATGTACCTAAAATATATATTGTTAGTTGGTATATAAACTTTTTATAACAGCTGTTGAAAAGAAACCGAAGTAAAAATTTAAATTCAATGTATCAAAATTTTTTTTTTACTTTTATATGTATAAGGCTATCTTTTAATATCACATTATTTTGCTTTATTTGCCTAAAAACGTTCCTTAATTTTATTAAGAAAAAAATATTAAAAACAAAAAACCCTACAAGTTTCTTTAATTAATTTAGGTGGTTTGGAAAAAAATTTTTGCTTCAGATTCTGGACTGAGCTTTAAGATAAATCGGTTAAAAAACAATCAAATATGCAACATAATAAATAAGGTTATATATAAATATGTTCTATAGTTTTGTGGCGGATTCATGTTTCGGTGTGTTTTCTTTGGGATCCTCGCCTTACTACTTTTTGGAAAATGGGACCTCTTCGGCCCGGGTCCCGGGGTATAACGAGCTGAGCCTGCTCAGCCCTATTAACCCCTATGAACTTGCAGATTGCCTGCAACAAAAAAGAATAAAAACCCCCAAAAAATTAAAAACACCATTCTACGTTTCGGGGGCAAGTCGGCCACAGTTTTCAAAAATTAAATCATCTTGAAAACGGTGGCCGACTTGCCACCGAAACGTTGAATAGTGTTCTTAATTTTTTGGGGGGTTTTTATTTTCTTTTGTTGCAGGCGATCTGCAAGTTTATAGAGGTCAATAGGGCTGAGCAGGCTCAGCTCGTTATACCCCGAGACCCGGACCGAAGAGTTCCAAAAAGTAGTAAGGCGAGTATCTCAAAGATAATAAATAATATTCATATAAATTAAGAAAAAAAACAATAACTAGAAGTTTAAAGCTTTAGTATTCTTTTTTTAAACAAATAAATGGAAATGGTACTTAGTATTAGTTAGTTAGTACATGTTTTATTGTAGTAAATTTGTTGTAATAATATTATATCCTTAGGTGGGAAAGACTTGCCTTATTTTAATAGTGATATTCATTTAAGGAACTATGAAATCATAATGTTAATTACAAATATTTTGTTTTGCCAAGCAGGTTATTTTATAGTAACAAATAAAGCAGAGTATGCTCTTATTTTTCTTATAAAGTTATAGTTATTCTTTTTTAAATTATGAAAGAAAAAATGATGGAATAAATCATTAGTCTAGGGGGTAGGGCTATTTCGTGCCCAATTAAAGTCCACTGAATTTTATTGTGTATTTACACGAGCTTAACAATTATAATTTACACTTATTCAATTAGTAAAATATAAACTATAATATAATCTTAAATTATATTGCCTCCACCGTTAACTTAGGGGGCTTGGAACATTTACTAAATTATTATTATTTCTTTGAAAGTGTTAGACAATGTTATAGTTTCAATAACACTAAAATCTTGGACTTCCATCATCTTTATTTGTCGGTTGATACACAACGTTTTGTTACTACTTGAAAACGGTTGGAGATACATAAATAACCGAAACGTTGTGTATCAATCAACAAATAAGGACAATGGAAGTCCAAGATTTAAGTTTTATTAAAGACATAATTCTATATTATTTACCTTGTTGCAATATCCATCTATATTAAGGTTTCAAATAAGGTATTTTATGTGCACTTATAAGTAAGATCCGATAAACTTAAATATATAAAATATTACCGTTAACATTAAATTTTAAGAGTGACTCAAGATAAACATAAAAATTTCTACCAACTTATTCTTTACCGTAACGGAGATAAAGGGGGTAGCATCAAATAAACATCATTTAAATTACACGGGCAGGTAAGTATTATTAAATGAATATAGATACTCATGTCATAAAAAAAAATTAAATATAACATATTACTTACTAAAAAAATGCAAATTAATTAGAATTATATATTTATTAATAATTTATAGACTTTATACGACTTGTTTTTAATCGGTACTACCGGTTGACTTCGAATGATACTCTTAATAGTTAAACACGGCACGCATTCTGCCCTCTATTGGAAAAACGGTTTAAGATATAAAAAGAAATTACAAAGGTTGTCGAGAATTTATTCGTCTATACAATATTTATAATAAATACATTAAATAATTTTTTTGATCTTTGACATCTGCAGTACCGGCCACCCTACGATAAGTAGGTTTTAAGACAATTTTTTTGGGTGTCAAAATAAAGGTTTATACGAGTTTATAGCTAACTATCCCCAATTCCGAGATACTTGCCCTATTTTGACTAATATGACTGGGCTAAAAAGAAAATAATTTATATTTCGATGTTGGTTTACAAATAATATTTCAAACAAAGACACAAGATACAAATATTTGATGTGAAACAAAAAGTTATTCTAAACTATACATATTATGTGCAACAAAAATATTTTTTAATACGTAACAGAGTTTATTTATTTATTTATTTAATTAAAGCATCAACCACTTAGGGTTATTAGCACATATACATTACATTATTAATTCATTATTAATTATTAAACAATATCAGAAATATACAGGTTTGAACATAGGTTTAACAGCTTTCTTTGAAAGTGTTCGACAATGTAATGGTTTCAATAACACTAAAATCTTGGACTTCCATTGTCTTTATTTGTTAATTGTTACACAACGTTTCGGTTAGTGATGTATCTCCAACCGTTTTCAAGTGATAACTAAAAGCTATTCCTAAAAGCTACGACTTATATACTATCCCTTGTTCACTGAAGCTTGACCGACTTTTCACGGTTCAGCAACGGCAGCCAGATATTCGGAATTTCTACACTAGGTTTGCTAAATACATTTTGGTTGTTTACAATAATTGCAGCTTCCTTAAATTTTCTTTTCTTCCAGTGGGTTTCTTTATGAATGGTTTTTGCTTCCGACCATTGTATGCGGTGTTGTTTTGACCAAGCGTGTTCGGCAATACCTGACTTCGACGTTTCACCTCGTTCCGTATGTTTTTTGTGTTCTTTAACTCTTACTTCGAGAGGTCTCTTTGTTTCCCCAATGTATACCTCACCACAATCACAGGGAATTTGGTAGATACAGTCATTGTTTGAAACATTATTGTCTGGTCTCGTTTTGGTGAGAATACTTCTTAGAGTAGTTTGGGATTTAAATGCCGATTTAACATTGTACTTATTCGCGATTCTGCGGATCTTTTCCGAAGTTCCTTTAATGTATGGAATTGTCATGAATATTTGGTCACGTAGAGTCTCGTTCAAGTTAGAGTTTCTTGTCTTATTTTGATATTTTTTTATTGTTTCGTTTACTAGTCTCTCACTGTATCCGTTCTGCTTAAGATCCCTAGTTATGTTACCTATTTCCTCTTGCAGGGATTCCCTACTGTTGCATAAGGTCACTGCTCGATTGTATAGAGTACGTATAACCCCCTCTTTGGTTTGGTTAGAATGATTAGAATTTTGTTGTAAATATTGTCCAGTGTGGGTAGGTTTTCTGTATACCGAGGTTTGTACATGTCCATTATTTCGTTTGACTAGAACGTCGAGGAAAGGTAAGGCCGAATTTTGCTACTTATCCATTGTGAATTTGATACAAGGTGGGATGCAATTTAGATGTTTTAAGAAACCTTCAAGTTCTTCGTCATTACCTGTCCATACAATAAAAGTATCGTCAACATATCTTAGCCAAACTATATGTCCTCCAGAACTCTTTCGAAACAGAAGAACATCTTCTAGGGAGAGGGCTAAACTTTGCCATAGCCCCAAAACATACACCGATTTTAGACATGATTAGTAGTCTAGAAACAATACGACTCCAGGGACCAGAAGCGGAAGAATTTCGATGGAAAGTTAGAACTGTCTTGGAAAGAAAACAAAGTAACTCCACTAATTTAAATGAAAATGAACTAGTAGCTCTTAAAGAGCTTCAAAATGATAAAACTATCAAAATTCTTTCAGCAGACAAAGGAATGCCACTGTAGTCATGGATGCAATCACTTACGATCGAAAAATAGATGAAGTTCTTCGGAAAGGTAAATACAGATCACTTGATCAAGATCCAACAGCATCCATAGAGAACAAAATTTACAGGACCTTAAGGAAATACAAAAACTTTCTGACCGATGAAACAAGAAAAACTTTAACACCACATAACAGTAAACCTCCTCATCTCTATGGACTACCGAAAATTCACAAGGATAATACACCCTTAAGGCCCATCACCAGTTCTAGAAACGCACCCACGACTGCATTGGCAAAACACCTTTTAGACCTAATTAAACCACTAGTCGGTAAGACTCCATCTTTTGTTAAAAACTCTAGTCATTTTGTTGACATCCTCAAAAATGTAGAAATAGGACCAGACGATACTTTTGTTAGTTTTGATGTAGAAAGTCTATACACAAACGTACCAGTAGAAGAATCGTTAAACATTATCCGAGCCAAGCTTAAAGAAGATAAAACACTAGTAGAACGGACCCCCCTGCCACTGGATGGAGTGATGGAGTTGTTGGAGCTTTGCCTCCGTTGTTCCTACTTTCAGGTGAAAGATGAGTTCTACGCACAGGATGATGGGCTTCCCATGGGTTCATCGCTCTCCCCAGTGGTAGCTAATATTTATATGGAATGGTTTGAGGAACATGCAATTAAAACTTCAGTAATTAAACCAAAAGTTTGGCTAAGATATGTTGACGATACTTTTATTGTATGGACAGGTAATGACGAAGAACTTGAAGGTTTCTTAAAACATCTAAATTGCATCCGACCTTGTATCAAATTCACAATGGAGAAGGAGCAAAATTCGGCCTTACCTTTCCTCGACGTTCTAGTCAAACGAAATAATGGACATGTACAAACCTCGTTATACAGAAAACCTACCCACACTGGACAATATTTACACCAAAATTCTAATCATTCTAACGAAACCAAAGAGGGGGTTATACGTACTCTATACCCACTAAGCAAAGAACATCTTGAGCACGTTTTGTAACGTTATTCAGAAGCAACTGTGATAACGTTTAATTCTAAACGTTATTTTATCATGCCTGTTTCGTTTTCTTGAATTGTTACTGATAATTTTCGTTTCTGTAACATACCCTTGTAAATATTTTTAATACGCTATAGAACAAACATCTTACGGACGTAATTTTTATGTACTTTTATATTAACGTTAAAATGTTGCCATGTATAGAATGGTCTTTTAAATACAAGTTCGATACATGTGTTAATATACGTATCAGATACGATTATAATTTGTTAAAACATAAAATGTTATTGTTGTAACGTTATAATAATGATATTATTTAATGCAGAATCGTTACGTTTACTGCGTCTACTATATTTCCTCGTGGAAATGTAAACACAGTTAACATATCGACCTCGTTTGCTTAAATGTACCACGCACAGAGATTGGTACATTTTTTGACAACGACGCCAGGTTTAGAAAGAAAGATTAGCTTCGCTTTAGAGTTCCTATTTGACCTCCGATCAGTGAAGTGCTCGCGATAAAAAAACTACATAGTTTTTTCCGGGAAGGCGGCTGAAGGAGCTGTATCAACAGCTTTTACCATCGGGGATCAAGAAGAAACTCAAGCCAAACGATGGAGTCCTTCTTCTGGGGCTAAGCGCTGTGAGCGATGATTCCTATATCTGTTTCTTTCTGGGAGCCCCACGCACGAGGAATTTTCCTAATGGCGGAAGATGGTTGCGCGCTCAGCAGGAAGGAGCAGTACTGACAGAAAACGGTTATGCGCGATACCAGTAGCAGTCTTCCTGGTCGGAACAACATTGTTTGTGCCTTTCATGACATTTGACATTGAAAAACTTTTGATTTTATAAAATTTTCGGGAATTTCTGGGGGCTTCGAGCCCGCATCCAGTTTTTCCACTACAAAGCCCCGGAAAGCAGAGTCTGGAAAGGGGAGACCTGGCGGAACGTATTAAATTACAGGCCAATGGGGTTGTTTTAACCCCAAACATGTTAAGAAAGAAAGAAGCTTCGCTTTAGTACTTAACCTTACCTTATTTTGAGAACAATTTGTGTTTTGTGAAGGTTTTTCTCGTGATATTAAAGGGAAATATGGATCGTAAAGTAAGTATATTACACTAATTTCTATTACACTTCAGTTTTTATGTATGTATGTAGGTATATAGATAAACTGACCAAAAATCCAAATTTTGAACTTAAGGTTTTTAAGCCATAAGTCTAGAAAATCCAGCATTAGCCGTTTTCTTAAGATAAATATTGGGGTAATAAGTCCGGATTTAGTTTGGTGAGGTACCTCTCATTCCCTAGATACATATAAATTAAAGAAAGTATAGATTAAAATTTGGTTGCTTTATACCTTACATATTAGCAAAAATATATATATTCTCCATTAGTCATTTATAAGACTGGTAAGTAGTGTTTTTGCAGGTCGAGTCAAGCGGTTTGTAGGGCGAGCTGTAATTAGCTGTAGGCAACTCCTGGAAGCTTTGCGAGACCTGCAAAACACTTGTTTTTCGGTCATGTAATGTACAATGTTTTTTTCGACCGAAACTATTTAAAAAAACAATAATAATATTTTAATGATCGACAACAGGTCTATTTATCCGCTTGACATGGATTTAATACTTATTTTAACAATAAGAATAATTTAAGACACCCACAGTACGGTAGTACTTAGGCTAAGCCTTCGTGGACTGTCCAAAGATAAAAAAAATCCACTGAAGTTCGTTTCCGTAAGAACCATGCATAAAAACGGCTATGCTTCAAATTAACAGCTTATTTTTAATTTCATGGATCTGCAAAGTAACAAATGGGTTTGGTGACAAATGAGCCTGGCAAAAGTGTTTTTCCGGTCCTTAATAACTACTTTCTGGTTTAGCCCGAAAAAAAGTTACTTTCTGGCCAAAATGTTTTTCAGAAAATGAGTATTTTCCGATCGGTCAAAAAAAAAGTTTAGGGGACTTATATAGCAAAATTGGGTATTTTAAATAAATGAAATACTTCGGTTGAATAAATTTGGTAATTGGGTGGTTTATCAGTAGTTTACTCTACCATTTAGTAATGGCTAATCGAGTAGCTAATATAAGAGAAATTTTGACTATATACTTTAAAAAATTGTAGGCTTTAAAGCCAACACAAAGTTTTTATCCTGGAAAATAAAGTATCTATGATACTATCTGCAAATACAGTTTTTTTTTTGTTAAACTTGTGATATAAAATTATATTTTTAATTAATGAAGCAATTATGTCAGTAACCAAAAGTTTTGGGGCAAATATTTTACAAAGTTTTTTTTCCAGGTGCAACTAGCAGGAAACAATAGAACAGAACATGGATATTAAAAATACATTTACATACAGTTGATTTTTAATAAGTTATAGATTATGTAGGCAATTTTTATACCTAACTTTAGACCTTTTTACTTTTTTTTAATATTACTTATATACACATCACAAAATATTTAAGACTTTTTATAAAGTAAATTAAGAAAGATAAACATTATCACATGAACATTTTTATATATGAACTGTTACACTTTGTGTGGATTTAGAAAATAAGCTTTCCATATAAAATAGTCTGTACAAAAATTTGGGAAATATGAAAGGAGAGTTGTAGACATCAAATATTTTTATGAATAAATTTTTCTCTATAGTTTATATTAGTTTTTTTTATTAGGGATAGTTACTTGTTAGTGGTTTTATCTTGGAAACCATTGTACTATTTCGGGGTGAACGAAAAAATGATAATCAAAAATAACAGGCGATTTATCACAACATTTTTTTACATCCATTTTTTTTTCTGTGGAATCTTTAATAGCAAAGTGGACGCAATATTTATTATTATACACAAAAATGCTAAAACTTTAGGGTAAACAAATATTGTTAATTAATTAATTTCTTGAGGTTTTAATAATCGATAGAGTACTTCACAGTTTTAGTTTTAGAAAACTCAAACACAAAGGATATTTAATCAAATCTTTTTTACTTGACCAGCCTACATTTTAAAAAATATGTTTCACTTTGTTAGTGCTTTTTTGCGTATAAGTAAATTTTCGCCCACTCTAGATGTTTAACAGAAAATAGTATATGAGAAAAGGCGTGAAAAATCGTTTAGTAATTTTAATCAAATCCGTGATCAATTACTTTAATATCAAAAAAGTTTGGCCTTTTTATAATACTTAGTATCATGCACCTCCTAGTGATAAAGTCGCCAACTTAATACGTTTAGTGACTTTCGAAGCCATCTTCATTAACTAATTTTTATTTTAAAGCTGTACCATCCTTATGTTGCTGGACATTAAATGGTTAACAAAATACAATTTACGACCATACTTAATTAAACATTCTGTATTTTTACCATACACCACACATTAGGGATCCCAAAGATCTTTTAATTTTATATAATCAACATAACAGAACCACCTATTTAAATCCTTAGAAAAACCTCTTTATAACGTAAGTTATATAACGTGGATGTTTCAGAATATGTGCTAGACCCAACCAATGCAAAATACGTAACGAGGCCGTGTAAGTTTCGAAACCAAAACGTTGTATTTTTAACGTAACTACGATTTTGTTAAGTTGAAGGAAATATAACGAAACTATTAGGTTCAAGGCGCTGTTATTGTTTCAAGATGATTAACGTAACAAAGGAACAAGAAAACATAAATGTAACGTAATTACGATGATTTTTTGCTTAGTGGGTACAATCGAGCAGTGACCTTATGCAACAGTAGGGAATCCCTGCAAGAGGAAATAGGTAACATAACTAGGGATCTTAAGCAGAACGGATACAGTGAGAGACTAGTAAACGAAACAATAAAAAAAATATCAAAATAAGACAAGAAACTCTAACTTGAACGAGACTCTACGTGACCAAATATTCATGACAATTCCATACATTAAAGGAACTTCGGAAAAGATCCGCAGAATCGCGAATAAGTACAATATTCAAACTGCATTTAAATCCCAAACTACTCTAAGAAGTATTCTCACCAAAACGAGACCAGACAATAATGTTTCAAACAATGACTGTATCTACCAAATTCCCTGTGATTGTGGTGAGGTATACATTGGGGAAACAAAGAGACCTCTCGAAGTAAGAGTTAAAGAACACAAAAAACATACGGAACGAGGTGAAACGTGGAAGTCAGGTATTGCCGAACACGCTTGGTCAAAACAACACCGCATACAATGGTCGGAAGCAAAAACCATTCATAAAGAAACCCACTGGAAGAAAAGAAAATAGGCTCATTTAATGAAATTTAGAAAATGGTTCAAAATTGTTTCACACATAGTTCCAACCAAAATTAGATGATCCTGAAAATTTTAGTTCAAATAAATAAGCCATTCAGAAAATATAGCATTTCAAATATGGCCCGCCCTTACCATAATCTTTAGGAGCTTTGACGTCACTGCATGTGAGGCCGTCACGTAGCGCGCCGCATACCGCCAGTGCTATACTGTACTAACTGTATGTATATTGCAGTTGGCGTATGATAATCGTTTTTCGCTTTCGTTTAAAGGATCATCGTGCCAGTAAATTTATTTAAAACAGTTGTTTAATTTTACTGTCGGTAAAATAATGTGCGAAGTACATTTTACTAAAGCAGACTCTTCAAATTTGCCAGAAGTAGACTTATTCATGGTAATGGACTACTTTAATAAATGTCATGATTTTATTAGTGCAGAAATGAGTGGAACTAAAATGCTGAGGTAAGTAACTTTCAATATAAGTTATGCCTATTTGACTAACTTCTTATAATTGTATTCCCAATATAATTATGTTCATATACTCCAAAATAATATAATACCCATATCAGAAGTATAGTTAAAAATTTAGCTCATAATAATTTTCATAGATATAAATATACAGGGTGTTACTTAATGGTATGTCATAATTTGAAGGAGGCATTCCTGGATCGATTTTAAGTCGAAAAGTTCATATAAACGTGGGCCCTAAAATGCTTAGTTATTAAGATACAGGGTTTTAAAGTTTTAATTTTGCTTTTGTTTTTTCTTAATTATTCTTTAACCAAATGACCTAGCGGTACAAAATTTGGAATTGGGGTTTTCTGAGGCGAAAATTTAAATTCGTCCACGCTTTTGATGTTGCTAGTAGAGGGCGCCAGCTACGCCTACCTCACTTGTTTTAGATGTCGTAACTTTTTTAAACTTAGAATATTGACCTGTTTATTAAAGAATAAGTTACTATAAATCCATCTGCATCAAAAAGTATACTTTATTTAAGTCTCTAGGAGCAGCGGTTCTCGAGATAAACACACTTTAAAGGATCCCACAATTTTTTTATGGAAACTGAATTTTGGCCAATTGCTTAAACTTTGCATAGTGATAATTCTTAACACGATGATCAAAGGTCTTTCAGGGCACAAAATCCGAAAACGCCTCCAACCCCTAAAATCACCCTCAAAGGTCCCCAATTCCCCAGTGACTTTTGAGGGTGATTTTGGGCGGTTGGAGGCGTTTTCGGGTTTTGTGCCCTAAAAACTTTTGATCACCGTGTTAAGAACTACACTATGCAAAGTTTGAAACAATTGGCCAAAATTCATTTTCCATAAAAAATTGTGGGATCCTTAAAAGTGTGTTTATCTCGAGAAGGCTACTCCTAGACACTTAAATAAAGTATACATTTTTGATGCATATGGATTTATAGTAACTTATTTTTTAATAAACAGGTCAATATTCTAAGCTTAAAAAAGTTACGACATCTAAAACAGTGAGGAAGGCCGTAGCTGGCGCCCTCTAGTAGCAACATCAAAAGCGTGGACGAATTTAAATTTCTCGCCTCAGAAAACCCCCAGATCCCAAATTTTGTACCGCTAGGTCATTTGGTTAAAGAATAATTAGAAAACGAAAGCAAAATTAAAACTTTAACACCCTGTATCTTAATAACTAAGCATTTTAGGGCCCACGTTTATATGAACTTTTCGACTTAAAATCGATCCAGGAATGCCTCCTTCAAATTATGACATACCATTAAGTAACACCCTGTATATTATAAAAAATAAAAAGGAATAATATATGGTAATAAAGTACTAGTTCATATTGTTTTAAGAAAATTTTCACATTATTATGAGATTATATCACTGTTCGTTTCAGATCTGCAAGACAAAGTTACGGGGACAATGCTATAGGTTATGTCCAGTTGCGAAGAGAAAGCACGAAATGTATTGTAAAGGCCCGAATTACGCCAGAACATAAACTAAATTCTAAGTGCTATAAAGTTAGTTGCACTATATTAGAAAGCAAAAAAGAAGTTGAGGATGTTAAATGTTATGATTGTGCCGCTTCAGAAGGCGGATGTAAACATGCCATCGCTTTTCTTATGTGGCTTCATCGTAGGAGTGAGGAGCCGTCTCCTACGGAAACGGTTTGTTATTGGAAGAAATCTTTACTATCAGGCGCAACAATGTCAAAAAGTTTATAACCACAGCCGATTTTAAGAAAAACATGCCCGAATGAACATGGGTGATACTTTATCGGAGTATGTTAGTGAAGCGACAAAAAGAGGCGTGAAAAATAGCACACTTAGATATTATAAAAGAAAAACACGAGTTAGCTTCACTTTACTGGCTGAAAAACGAGTTTACAAGCAAATTTGGAAGCCAAAAATTTGAATATGCTTGTTTTAGAGATTTTTGTATAGAACATATGACGGAAAATATTTTGAAAGAGGTTGAGAAAAAAACGCGGGGACAAAGCAAATGTCCCGTTTGGAAGGAAATGCGCTATGGGCGAATAACAGCATCAAAGGCATATGAAGTCATTAAGTGTAATACGTATGATGGTGTTCTTGTTGAAAATATTTTGGGAGCCAAATTTTTCCAAACAGAAGCCATGAAGAGAGGATTGGATTTAGAGGAGGAAGTTCTTAAAATTCTTTCAAAAGAGGTTTCGAAAACCTTTAAGAAAGCAGGACTTTTTTTATCCAGAGAATATCCAATGATAGGTGCTTCTCCAGATGCTATATCTGATGACTGTGTGGTAGAAATCAAGTCACCTACATTAGAAAGAACGGTTGGTTTCTGGCCTTTACGCCTCGAGGAAGAGAAATAAATGTTTTTTTAGGGGTCTTGGCACTAGTACTTTCACATTTGGGAACAATGCAATATTTATACCCTTTCTTTTGTTTACTATCTTCCATGTTAATACGATAATACTGATAATGAGGATATTAAAACACCGCCACAGTAAGAAACTATGAGCCGCTAAAAATACAGTAGTTCTGTAGTTCATACAACACGACCGGCGCGCGGCGACTATTTCGATACCGGGCTGCTCTCACATGCAGTGACGTCACAGCCGGCTCGCGTGAACGGGCGAACGCGCGGAGTTTGGCAATTTTTTAAGCGATTTAGAGGACACAAATTTTTTTTTCCTTTTGCAGAGAACCATAAAATTGTACGATCTTTCCAATAAACAAATAAAAAAAAACTACTAAATGGGCCTATTTAAGGAAGCTGCAATTTTTGTAAACAACCAAAATGTATTTAACAAACCTAGTGTAGAAATTCCGAATATCTGGCTGCCGTTGCTGAACCGTGAAAAGTCGGTCAAGCTTCAATGAACAAGGGATAGTATATAAGTCGTAGCTTTTAGGAATAGCTTTTAGTTATCACTTGAAAACGGTTGGAGATACATCACTAACCGAAACGTTGTGTAACAATTAACAAATAAAGACAATGGAAGTCCAAGATTTTAGTGTTATTGAAATAGGTTTAACAGGTTAAACTATTGGGATTCTTAATTAAAGATCAATAATTATTCCAAAGGCAGTAAGGAATCTTATAATGGTGTTATAAATACAGTCATTTCTGAGTGTTTTTATAATGTCCAGGGGTATCTGACATGCATGTCTTTCTGCATTATAGCGGGAGCAGTCAATAAGTATATGTTGTATGCTTAAAGGAGTATTGCACTTGGGTTGGTCTGATCGCGTTATAAGATAAGTGTGTGTAAGTTTGGTATGTTCTTTCGCCGCACATTGGTTATATTGGGCCAGGGTAAAACTGTTTCTTTTATTTTGCGGAGTTTAGAAGTCGAAACATTCCATTTTAATTACCACGCACTGGTAAGTGTATTTTTAATGAACTGTTTAGCGTCAGTTACTGTCAGTCGATGCACAACCTTGGCCTCTAGAATTTGGACCGCGCAACGGGCTGCTGTGTCTGCTTTCTCATTGCCAACGATACCTAAAGCAACTGCAATAAAAACAATCCGCTCTGTCTGATTAGTGATAAGGTACGAACCGCCACTGCCTTCTACCTAAACTTTTTGCATGGAAAAATGTATATAAAAAATACGATGAGCTATTCCGAAAGTCTTCCTCCATACGTAGAAAGGAGTTGCCGCAGTACATGCTTGGAATCATTATTAAAGTCGCTATCAAAATATAAAAATACAACTAGTTTTTGATGCGCAGTGATGGCAAAACGGTAAAAAATTAATGCAATTAAATAGTAATTTATGATGTAAGTGTTAAAAGTTTAATTTTAGGGGACGAATGTGTAAGTTTGCAGCATGAGCGAAGCAACTGCAACTTACATATGAGCCCCTTAAAACGTTCTTTTAACACAAATATCATACAATATTTTTTCTACAAACGCAATAATGCAGTTAAAAATTTAATTATTAAAAAATAAAAAAAAGTTTTACATAGTATCGTAAATAAAAATTATTGAAGTTGGCATTTACTTCAAATTTGATACATCGTGTCAGTTTTAGCTCGTTTTAGTTTTTACTAAAAACAATGATCGAATATATATTTATGCTAAAAATCAACTTGAAACGGAAGAAAATGTAGAAGAAAGTATTGATTGTATCGATCCATTGAAAGCAGTCTTTCTCAAAGTGGGCGATAACGCCCCCTTATGGGCGCTGGAGGCCTAGAGGGGGGCGGTAAGGGACCCAGAAAAAATTGGGGGGCGCTGATGTGATTTGGGGGGCGATGGGTGATTAGTAACTTCAGCTACTTCATAGTTTAGAATTAACTGAAATTAAAATCCTACACTACACAACATCCATTTATTAGTTCATATTTTATCCTATTTTATTGTATAAATATAAATTAAAAATATATTAAATATCTAATATTTTCAATGCGTTCACAACGCTATTTATATCTTAACACTTAAATATATTCGTGTCTTCAAGGGTCGCAAGTGAGGTGCCCAACCTCCGTGTTAAAAATATGTATATATTGTTGCGGTCAAGCAGAGCACTCGCGATTTTTTTATGTACCCAATCTAGTAAAATTAAAGAAAAATAAAATCGAAATTAGAAGGTTGAATTATAATTCACAATTGGCGCGAACAAATATTGTACGATTTATTTGTGCAATCCTGTATTTTAGTCCATTAACGTTCGTCGGTCCGTGTTTGCGGAGTGCAGGTGCCCAAATACACAGCCGCGGCTCGCGACCATCCGACGACTGACGTAACTAGAGGTGTGTCGTTCGCTAACGATTCGTTCAAAAAGAACAAATCAGTGCACTGATTTCAATAAATTAATTCCCTGGTTCGAATCGTTTTTGACCCACTTGCTCGATATTTCGATTTTGTTCACATTACCATAGTTGTATTAGGCAAAAAATTTATGCCTATTGTCGGTTCGAGTCAGTTTTGGCTATATACCTTTTTGGCAATTAAAGAACTTTTTTCTTTGTTTTAACTATTCTTTTGAACAAAGACTTAATTTGGAGGTACATTTGTAGGTTTTATTGATTATAGTTTTTTAAAGTTTTATTCCAAATATATTTTTTTAAATAATATCTATACCAAAATAAAATTAATGCAAATAATTTCTTTATTTAAGATAACTAGCACATTTTTTGTGGAATACAAAACCGACCGAGTCCGACCGGCATCATAATAAAGTGAATCAGTTGCGAACAAATCTTTTCAAGTAAATGAATCAAATGAATTGATTCAGTAAAAAAATTTGAACTTTCCACCTCTAGACGTGACGTTCCGCCGTACGCACGCATCGCACACGCTCGCCCTCCAGCCACTCCAGCCGCTAACCCGATACTCTTAATACTGTAAAGTTAAATTATAATTGCTCAATGTTGATAATTATGAATATAAGATACTCCTAATATTGTAAAGTTGCATTAATAGTGCTTTCTCTGGTAAGAAAAGTGTCGTTTAGAATATAAGTGTAATTAAATTCCAGGCGAGACTAATATATTATTGAGATTTTTAAGGTGAAAACAAATGGGGGGCGCTACAAAATAACTGATTTTCAAAGTGGGCGTTAGACAAAATAAGTTTGGGAACCTCTGATTTAAAGAGATACACAGGGGTACAACTCATGATACTATTACTAGAAGATAAACCCACTTGGCGATTTAATTTCGTACGACGTTGCGCATGACGTCACTCGATGACAAAAATTCTGCTTGTCGGTTGGGAAAGCAGTGTTTTAAAGCCTTTTTTTAACGTTTATTGTATTTTGGCATTACTTAATCCATCTAACATCTAAACAGAAATCGGACTGCCATATTAAAACTCGCTGTTTCTGGGGAAATTTGTCATCGAGTGACGTCAGGCGTGCGAGAGAGATAGGCTTATCTCATGCGCGTGGGTTTATCTTCTTGAGTAATAGTATCATGGGTACAACTAATATAATTGTTAGTAAATAAATAAACGTTCACGTTACATTTTAAACTTTGACACTTCACTTTTAACACTAGTGCTTTAAAGTAACAATTTTAAGGCATCTAGATAGTGTTAAAAATTGAATTTTTTACACGTTTGTAGAAAATGCAGTGTGGTAAGTAGATTTTTAGCGCACGCAAAGTGAGGTTTGCAAATCGAGCCAAAGGCGAGTTTTGCATTCACTTAAGTGCGCTAAAACCGTTTACCACTCGAGTTATGTATAGTATTTTATCTACAACCATCAGGTTTTTTTTGGATAATAATTTTTCTTTGACGTTTATCCCAATTTTACACTGGAAATTGATTAAACTACCAGTTACCTCAATCGGTGTGAGCAAAAGAAAGCCATTTCAATCGGCAGTCGTAAATATAGAAAATGTGAGCAACTCGACTATTAGGTTTAACTTTTAGGTATATTATCTTTATGTTAGGTAATTTACGTGGAGAGTAATAATTGTTAAACGATGTTTAAATAAACGATTTTTGAAAAGTCCTTAGTACAAATAATGATCTTACCGCACTAGTGCGGCAAAGTAACAGTTACCACACTAGTGCGGTAAAGTGACACTTACCACACTTAAAATAGTGTTTGTAAACTTAGTTACCGCACGGTTGTAGATAAAAGTAATTTTAGAACATTTTTAAGAAAGTATGTCAGTCCGAGTGCAAATCGATTAATCAGGTAAATCTGTAAAGTACAAAATATAAAATGTGTTAAAAGTGTAAAAAGATATTTGTAGTTGTGTTTTATTATAACAAAAACTCGTTATGGTATGACGCTCATAACGTACCTTAAATGTTAGAAAAATAGTTATGTAAAAACTAACGAGCACAAGAGGAAAAAGTGGAAATGAAGCGGATTGACCTTGAAAAAATATGTCCAAGTTTATAGCGTTTCTATTAGAAAACGATAGGGTGCACTGGCTACAATCGTATGGCCTTTTGCAAGAGTGTTGGCAGACATTAAATTATACTGGTATGCATCCCATTTTTCAAAGATAAAATGAAGAGTTTTTTATTAAATATATTTTTTATTTCTTTAAAAATTATTTTGTTTGGAAATTAAACAAGTAAAAGTTTTAAAGAAAAAAGTTAGAATAAAAATTAAAATATTTAGTTGATAATAATTATAATAATAATAATAATATTTGGAAAGATTATTAACTAGACTACATAATAATTCAAGTTCCGTAAAGAAAAATTTTTACATGTTTAATTTTCTAAGCCAGAACCTGCCCTTGGAGTGACGAAAACCACAGCACGTGGTCAAACCAGGGAATGGATCCGAATCAAACACGACGAAGACTGGGAAAACTTTAGTAGAATTAGACATGGAAAAAGCTTCATAAGGGGCCCATCCAAAAAAACAAAGATAGAACTGAGAGAAAGTAGGAAAAGACTTCGCATAACAGTAGGGTTGCTGAGAGGGCACGATAACCTAAGAGGACACCTACACAAGATAGGCTCATACAATGGGGATCCAAGTTGCAGAATGTACGACGAGGGGAAGAAACGGCCTACCATATCCTGTGCGAATGTGAAGCATTCAATCACAAAAGACAGGCATTATTTGGGCAACCGAAAATGAACCCACAGGAATATATCAACCAACCAGTCTCGGGGTTATACATATTTGTAGAAGGAACAAGACTAATGAGAGGATTGGTATAAAAGATAATGGCAGATTAGGCACAAAAAGCCCAAGAGGTTGCGCTGCCTCCGGTAGTGAATCAAGACGGCTCCCAGGGAAGAAGGAGCCTAATTAAAAAGAATAACCAAACCAACCAAAACTAATAGAACTTTATCAGACCAATGTATTTTAATAAGGCAATGATGGGTTTAAATTAACTTTTTTGTTAAAAAGGTGACTTGATACAAGCCTAGGTATTTAAAAAATGTATAATTTTAATTAAATTTTATTAAAAAACTAAAAACTATATTGTTTTAAACCACATTATCGAAGTGTTTAAGCTTTCACGGCCGACTTTAGCTAGATTCCCTGTAATTTACAAATTTAATGTGTTATGTAAGTGATAAAGTCAGGTGCTACTCAAGAAATTTCAAATTTTTTATCTAAAAAGTGGAACTTGGGACCCACATTAAATATATAACAGATAATATGGGCCTTAAGGTGAAGACTTTGGAAAAGAAATTTGCAAAAAAAAAGTTGTTTTTGCAACCACTCTCCAAGAAAAATCTAAGTTTCAAAAACGTGACGCAACGACCTGGCTTGTGCTAGAGTTTCTAACCTCAAATCGGGTTGGCTTAAACTTACCTTCAGATCTTCTGCCAAATTCATCTGCTGTATATACTGGTCCCCATCTGACAATTTCCACACCGAGTTCTTTGGTTTCCTTTCAATAAAGATCGACTCTATTATTTCCCAGTTTCCATTGGCCGAAGTAATAGTCCTCGGGGATTTCAATGTTCATAATAAGGATTGGCTAGGTTTTAAAAAAACCGATACACAAGGCAGAGCAGCCGAAAATTTTGCAATCAGCGACTCGCTCACCAATTTAATTATGGAACCTACCTACTTTCCTAGGATTCCCACCCATAGTTCTAACCCCCTAAATATCTCCCAGCCTCGAACTCTACAAAGCATCAGTAACTACTCCCCTTGATTGCTGTGATCATGATTTGGTCACCGTATCATACTTCACATATTCTGAGGCAACTGAATGCATGCCGCCACGAACCGTCTGGCACTAAAACTCGGCCGACTGGGATGGTCTGAGAGATTTTCTTGCCACCTAACCTTAGGATCCTACCTACTTTTCTACTCACGATCCTTTCGAAATATGTAAACAAATTACCGAAAGGATTTAACTAGGCATTGAGAGCTATATTCCCCATACCAAAAAGAAGCCCATAACTTCAATTCACAAACCGTGGTTTTCTAAATCCTGTGACAAGACAAGGCCAGACTTTTAAAAATTCAAGCCCACAAAAAGTTTTTCCAAACCCTTAGTTCCAAAAATCGACAGGCTAGCATCGAAGCAAGAAAACAGTATAATCAGACTATCTTAGAAGCAAAAGACTGTTTTATTAAGCGGATAAAAGATAAAGTTCTCTCTTGCTCGAATGGCAGTAACTCCTTCTGGTCCTTTGCCAAAAATAATAGTCAAAACTTCTGCACAAATTCTTCTCCACCCCTAATCTTTGTAAATAAAATTGTTTCTACCCCTAAAGGAAAAGCCGAACTATTTGCCAAACAATTTGCTGCCAATTCTACCCTCGATCCTCCTATTAATCTTCCTCTTCGAACAGTTGCCCCTGTTTCTCATAAAATGTCCGATATCATTTTCAAAGTCATACAGATTAAGCGTATTCTTTCTTCTCTCAATACTATACTAAAAAATCGTCATTGCTGGATGGTATACCAGCAATCGTCTTAAAAAATGTGCTGCCGAGCTTGCACCAATCCTAACTCGCCTCTTTTGAATCTCTTACGACACAGGCATTTTCCCGGAGAGCTGGAAACCTGCTCGTGTGCAACCTGTCCCCAAAAAAGGGTGCAAAACTCTCCCTTCTAACTATAGACCCATATTTCTTCTTTCTGTTGTTTGCAAAGTAATGGAAAAATTAATTAATTCCCAAATCTTGAAGTATTTTGAAAAACACAAGATCTTACATAATAGACAGTATGAATTACGTCACAAAAGATCCACAGCTGATCTTCTTTCCTTTGTCTCACACAACTGGAACAAGTCCCGTGAGTTTCTTGGTGAATCCCAGATCGTTGCTCTTGACATACCCAAAGCTTTCGATCTGGTCTGGCGATGGGTTTCTTAACAAACTTTCTTCTTACGGTCTTCCACCTTAGCTTTGCTCTTGCCTCTCCAGTTTCCTTTTTAATCGACGTATATCAGTTACTGTAGATGGTCATTCTTCCAGCTTCTACCAAATTAATGTTGGGGTGCCCCAGGGCTCAGTATTGTCTGGCAAATTTATCTGTAACAGCGAAAAGAATTTAAACTATTTCGAACCAAAGTATGTGTATGCCAAGTTTAACTACAAGGAAGTAACAGTACTGGTCAAGTAGTAATTTTAATTTAAAAATCAATTTTTTTGCAATAACAAAATATAATATTGGAAAAATCTGAACATTTAATGTGGTTGTTATATAGTTTAATTTTTATTTAATAAGTATTTTTTTACTAGTTAATATTATAAGAGGTAATTATTTTCCAAAGATCTTATCGACTTTGGCTAAACTGGCAACATTAAACGAAAGACATATCCACTTGCGTCCTAGACTAACCTAATTGGTGGAGTTTGTCACTTGTGGGGTAAATTGAGGCGTGATTGGAAGTGTTTGCCATATTTTTGCTTCTTTTCTTGGAATATCGAATATTGAAATATTCAGTTTCGGAGGATGGAGGTTTTATCTTTACTTTTAAGTGTTTTGTTAAATTTGTAAGTTTGGTGTTGTGTGATCTTACATAAGTTTTTGTTTTCCTACCTTGTACATGGATTTTGTGGAAATTGTGGAATTTTTGGTCTATTATCTTTCACAGTAAGTTTTAGTTATACAGTGTGTCCCAAAAAAAATATATTAAAAGATATACTGGGTGTCTGCTAATTAATGGTACATGGAAAAATGACTCCCTACTTGGAATTTAATCATATTTGTCTATACCATAAGTTGATATTAACTTAGTTTTTGTTTTTCTTTAATTTGTTTAGTTTGTTTGAGAACGAAGAATTATTTTTTGTGTAATTATTTAGTGCACTCTTTTCATGTAATTATTAATGATTTGCAAATATATATTTTTTAAGATAAGCTATAAGAAAACAAATGAACGTAATGGAGATGCAATTGCGAAGAAACCGCCACGTTGTTTTTTTGTTGATAATGCTAAGATAGCTTTGTTAGATAATGTTTAATGTTATATAATGTAATTTTTGAGTTTATCGTAAGTTAACTAATAAAACTAACACACATAGCTATGTTGTGTGTGTACGCGCAGGCAATTTTTTATGGACGAGGAGCCCAGAGACGATATTAGGAACTCTATCCGAATCAAGTCCAACCTGGTTTATAGATCTTCAAAAAATTTTACGGCCGATTCAGAAAAAAGTTACTTTTTTTCCTAAACGGAATTCCACAGGGCGCCTGAAAACTATAGTTCCCGAACAAGAAGAGGAAATTCTGTACCGCGTAGCTGAAAATCCGGAAATAAGCATACGTTGCTGCGGCAACTGGAGTAGGCAAGTTATCTGTTTGCAACATTTTTCCCAAAGAGAGTCTTTATCCGTTTTCATACTTTTTTTGTGTAAAAAAAATATGAAAAAAGTATTGTTTTCATTAAGCTGTTAAAAATTAACAAAGAAACCGGGAATTCCCGATGATTAGGCAACCCGCTTGTCACTAAATAAAGACTGAGCAATACGCTTTTATTTCAGATCTTGACACTGTTATACACAGAATAAAGCATACAGCTTTGCCACTTAAACGTAAGCGTATGCTTTAGTAAGTATTTTTTTATAAAGTTCTTTGATATTTATCAAAAATAACTAAATAAATAAAAATTGCTTAATATTTTGACGGATCGCAATGATAATACTATAGGGAACGTAAAATAACATTTTTATAAGTGTTTTAATTTTCTCATTGCAAAATATTGAAAAAAATTAAAAAGACCGTCCATCTTAGAGGTAAACTATTAGAAAATCAATTAGTTTATAAAGTTTTTTCTGCTTTTTGACTTTCCCAGTAATATTTTGTGAAATTGTTACTGATGGCCCTTAAATGCCCTAATTTTTGATGACGACCATACATTTAAAATATATTTAAAATAAAACATAGATTAATACTGCATACATTATTTCATCTAAACAAATTATAAAATATTCCTGAACTTTTAAAAAATGAGCACGCCGCTGTGCTTTTGATGAATGGAGTAAGCCATGTTTGATTTACAACTACCTTCCCCTTACCGACGCTGCGATGTTACAGATATACTTACCAAACTATACTGGCACCCACTCTGTTCCTTCTACACATTAACGATCTTCTCTCTTCCACAATCAATCCCATTCATAGTTTAGCTGACGATAGTACCCTCCACTATAGAATTCAATTTCTTAAGCCAGTCAATAAGCCTGATTTGAAAACCAGGCGTAGGTCAATGCAAATGTCTCTCTCACAAGACCTCAAACTTATCTTGGATTAGGGCGCCAAAAAACTTGTTCATTTTAATGCCTTAAAAACACAGTCATGTTCGCTGTCGCGATGTGCGGCCAAGTTCTGCGGAACAAAGAGTGGTTTAATCTTGCCGGCGTTATTTTTGGTAATAACCTCAACTGGCATAAGCACATTACATCCATAGCCTCGGCAGCTTCAAAAAAGCTCGGATTTCTCTTTCGAGCCAGAAAGTATTTCTCTTAATCCAATCTGTATTCCTCCTTCGGCAGCTTTCAACAGAGCAACACGTGGTGCAACTTTTATGCATCCTATTAAGTTTAATTAGAGAGATCCCGAACTTTCCTCTTTCTTCGTTCCTTTATCCCTAGAGTGTCCAGACCATGGAACCTGCTACCCGCAGAAGTTTTTCCTTCTCCTCCCAGTCTCCAAATATTTAAGTCCCGTGTGAACAAACTTCCACTCACCACTCTTAAGACATCCACGGTACGTTAGTACTTAGGCATCAGCCTTCGTGGACTGTCCAAAGATTTAAAAAAAGCGAGGATTCGCTTTTTGTATATTTTTCGTGAATTTGATCAAATTTTATTGTCACATCCCAAATTTCGCAAAATTTTCTGTATTTTCAAAGCCGGGTAATTTTTTTTCACTTAACAATTTCCTTATGTAAATATTTCAGATGCCTCTAATTTCAAGAAAATGCACATATATCAGATTTACAAAAAATACAAATAGGGGATCTACTTTTAAAACTTTTTCTTGGAAGCGTTGCAACAAAAAACAACTTTGTGTCAAAGTGTCAAATTTTAAAATAAAAATTTTCTTTATCGAAGTGTTTCCCTTAGTGGGCTAGATAATTGTATTTTTTGGTAGTTATACAATATAGTTTATCCACATTTAAAAATAAAATAATTTATTTTTTTTCTAAAGACCAACCAGCCTTGTAATTGAAAAGCCTCTGCCCCCCTTACATACGCCAGTGGTTCCGCTTGAGGCCAATAGCATCTGGTATTGTGTGTTATGTGGGTCAAATGTCTCACTTTTTATATAAAAAAATTTGAACATTCTAGAACCGCCACTGGATAGAGTTAACTGTTATTAAAATGAAGAGATAGTTTTACTGCAGGATCACTATGTTTTATCGAGATAAGGCAATTTGATTGAAAAGGTGCAATTTAAATGGTGAAACGGAGTTTTTAATAGTACCAACCTTAGTGTCTAGAAATTTTTTTAGGATACTACATTTCATTTTTCTTTGTCTTGCTACTGTATTGCTTTATATTTGGAACTGTTTATAACTCGTAAGGATTTTTAGAACATCAATTTAATCTTTACTTTCTTAACCACGACGAGGTGTATCTCTTTGACAAACATAGTAACTAAAAGACGGAAAAGACTGAGCCGAGATTAGGCCGTCATCGGTGATATGGCATTTTACCATTGCAATGTGCTTATTCTTTTCCAATATTTACAATGCTTTGCGGGCTGACACCCAAGTGGATACAGGGTTATATAGTTTTAAAGTGTAAAAGTGGCAATTTTAGGTAAAACCACCATCTTTAATATGCTTGAAATATGTCACATAAGTAGGTGTTCACCAAACCAAACAAAATCTCGGCAGACACGTGGGTAGATACAAAGGGATGATATGACATTTTTTCATTACAATATATTCATTTAACGCCAAGAGTTACAATCCCTCGCAGGCTAACAACCTAGTGGGGGTTAGTTGTGGTTATAACAGGTGAAAGTAGCAAATTTTGTTCAGTTAATGTCCATTATTCATATTACACTTAAAAATATGTCAAGTGAGAAGGTATTTATATAATCAAACAAAATTCCAAGAGGCGGACACGTGGATAGATACAAAAGGGGTGACAGAGAGGGGTAAGAATTTGGGTGAAAGGTTGTCATCGGTGATATGGCATTTCTCCATTGCAATGTGCTCATTCAATTGAAGTAGTTACAATCCCTTCCATGCGGACACCCTAGTGGATACAGACAGTGGTAGCAAGAAGTGAAAGTACCGAAGATTTTTAGGTAAAGACCATCATTGATAATGATAATATACCTAAAAATATGTCAGTTGAGGGGGTGGCCAAAAAAAGTAAAAATTTTGTTAAAAGGTCGTCAACGGTAATATGGAATTTTGTCATTGCAATATGTTTATTTAAACCCAATAGTTACAATTTCTCGCAGGATAATACTTTAACAGTTTGATTTCGTCATTGGCAATGTATTCCTTTTTTATAAGTATTGTGGATTATATCAAGAGCTATGCACTGACCTGTATCAGTTTTATTTCAATTGTAATGAGATACCTATGCTTACTAAGCTCTTTTATAATTTTTTTTTCGCTTCGAGCAACAAAATCTTGCAAATTCTTCTTTTCCTTGATATAACCTCATTTCTAGTAACTTTTTATAGATTTTGCTTGGTAAATTCTAGCCAACAAAATCCCAAAAGGCGGCGAATACATTGCAATGAAAAAATGCCATATCACCTTTAACGACCTTTTATCCAAATTTTTACCCCTATCCGCCACTCATTTGTATACTTACGTGTTTGCCTTTTGGAATTTTGTTTGATCATATGAATACCTTCTAACTTAACATATAAAGAAAAGCCATACCACCTCTGACGGCCTTTTACCGAAATTTTTGCTCCTTTCGCTCCTTTCCTTTTTTGTATCTACCTACTTATGGGGCATGATGTTAAGTATCATCATCATCGATGACAGCAGTAACCAAAAAAATATTTACCACTTTCACCCCTTATAACTACCCCCGGTATCCACTAGGGTGTCAGCCTGTGAGGGTTTGTAACTATTCTGATTAAAAAACACATTGCAATGAAAAAATGCCATGTTACCGCTGACGGCCTATTACTCAAATTTTTACCCATATCCGCCACCCCCTTTCTATATCACGTGTCGGCTTTTTGGGATTTTGTTTGGTTATGTGAATACCTACTCGCCCGACATATTAAACATATCATTAATGAAGACCTTTACCTGAAAAAATGTCACTTTACTTTCACCCCTTATAACTACTCCCTGTACCCACTAGGGTGTCCGCTGCGAGAAATTGTAATGAGTGGAAATGAAACCCTGAGTCCCGTCATCGTTGTCCAAGCACTGAAACATGCAAATGTTGCATTTTTCAGCACCTTTTAGACAACGCGGTTAGTGCCACCACGGACGTTATTTTAAATCACTACTACCTAAAAATGTCTCTCTGGCTGGGAATTGAACCCGGATCGCCAGCGAACCGAAAGTCTGACCACTACGCTACCGAGGAGAAGGTTCTAATAGTCATTAAAAAAGTATAGTATTCAGCTCAAACTCAATAATCTGACAAAGTAGTCTTATAGAGACCGTAAAGCACAAAAAAAATAAGTTGTACATTTTGGGTATAAGATTAAAAATTTTGTAAAATATTTTAAAGTCTATAATACAGTGTGTCTACTTAAGTTGAAACCATAAGGAAAACTTATTATTAAATTTACGAAAAAAAGTTGTTCTTTATAAAAGGTTCTACATGGTTCAAAACTTAAAATGCAACCATTAGATATCAATTTTTTTAAGCCGTATACGAGGTTTGTCAAAAAATATGAATATTACTCAGAAGTAAAGTACCTTTATTTTTTACAATACAGAAGAATGTTATAAAGTAAAGTTATTTTAAATTAAAAGTTATATTTAAATATAAGAGCTATTTAGCATGAAAATTTAGGATTGGTAATTATTAACTAATAATTTTTCTATTTTTTTTTTTTTTTTTTTTTCACGATTTAGTAAATTTGACATTTGTACTGTAATTTGACAAATACGAACTCACTCTGACACACAATGTCAAATATTTCATGTCAGTGCATCCTAGATTACGTTAAATTGTATCAAGCCAGAACAATTAATACGGAATTATTAGTAAATAATCACCAATCCTAAATTTTTATGCCAAATAGCTGTAATTACATATTTGAATATAACTGTTAATTCAAAATAACTTTACTTTATAACATTCTTATGTATTTTAAAAAATTAAGGTACTCTACTCTTGAGTAAAATTCATAATTTTTGACAAACCTCGTTTACGGCTTAAAAAAATTAATATCTAATAGTTGCATTTTAAGTTTTTGACCATGCAGAACTTTTTATAAAGAGGAACTTTTTTTTGTAATTAATATAATTTATTAATATTAATATTAATAATAAAAAAGTTTTCCATATGGTTTCAACTTAAGTAGACACACTGTATAAAACATTTAAAAACATAACTCATCATAAAATATTGTTAAACTTTTATAAGATTTAATAAAGTTAAAAGGGTATTATTTTATTATCCAATAATTGTAATTTAATAAATATTTTAAAACCTTATAAAATATCAGCAAAATTGGTCTCAGATATGGAATTTTTAGTAAGGTGGGGTGATTTACGCATAGTCTGCGTCTTCGACTTCGGTTTTTTTTTGTTTCTAAGTCTTTGCGAAAATGCCCATTAAACTCATTTTAATATTCTTAATAAAAAAGACTTATATACAGGGTGGGCTAATGAAAACAAAACAAGGCCGATCTCTCATATCTATGGTTAGTAAGAAAAAATCACTCAGACCCGTCGATTTTTATTTCTAGGGGGACACATTTTGCGCTTATTTTTAACCCTGTCACTTCAACCCCCTAGAGGGGGTAAGATTCACTCCTAAATTCTTAAATGGGAAGGGGGGTCGACTAATACCTCATTTTAAAGATTATCGAATCCTCTTATCAACGCACCCTAGTTTTTTGAATTTGATGCAGTAGTTTTCAAGAAAATAGTTTTGAATTTAATAACAAGTCAACATTGAAAAAATAATTGTTTTATCATCTTTAAATTTTTTAATGGCTATTTTTTTGAGAAAGCGTCATTCTTTCTAAGCACAGCTTTTAGTTTTTGGTAAGGGTAACCCTATCAAGGGGGGTGAAGGGATGATTTCAAATAACAAGAACATTTACATTCAAAACTTTCCTTCTATTTTACTTATTTACTTTTTAATTTTACGAGTGTTTAAAATGTTGGCCTCCTGTTTCCCTGTAGTCACACAGGTTTTATTCAAAATGGTTTCGGACGTTCTGAAGCATTTCAGGTGTAATATTTCGACATTCATCAATGATCCGTTAACGTAAATCATTTAGAGATTATGGTTGAGTTTTATAAATTTTAGTCTTTAGGTTACCCCACAGGAAAAAATCTAACGGGCTTAAATCTGATGACCTTGCAGGCCACTCCACTGGTCCTTTTCGTCCGTTCCATCTGCCAGGAAACGTTTTATTCAAATACTGACGAACAGCAAAAGAATAGTGGGGAGTTGCCCCATCCTGTTGAAATGTCAACTCATCCCATTGTAACGGTCATCATGTTCAACAATTTCTGTTAATGGGATCGAGAGTGTCTTCTAACAATTGCAAGTACATTTGTCCTGTTAGATTTTTTAATTTCTCAGGATGTTGAGTGTGAACTTCATGGAATAAGTGCGGGTTTTCGTCAGACCAATACCGACAATTATGATGATTTACAGTCCCGTTCACAAAAAACGAACACTCATCTGAGAAACTAATGTTGAACAACAAGTTCTGGTTATTTATTATCCGTTCACTAATTATCTCGCAAAATTCTATACGTCTATCAAAGTCATCTTCATTTAATTCTTGCACAAGATGGATTTTATAGGGGTGGAATTTATGGGATTTTAAAATTCTTCGAATGCTCGTACGGCATATACCAGAAACTGTAGGTAATTGCCTGGGACTTAACGTAGGATCGATATTGACGTAACCCAAAACAGCAATTAGCATTGCTTCGTTTCCCACTATTCGATTAAGAGCGATTCGTTTTCGATTTGCCACAGATCATGTCTTCCTAAACTTGTCTACTAGTTTAATAACGTATTTCCGGTTGATATGCTTATGTGGATTTAGTTTATTAAGTAACTGTGCTGTACTATTAGCGCACCTACCTTTTTCAAAATAAAGTTTAATTATCGATACTCTTTCCGCCGTTGAGTAAACCATTTAGAGCAAGAAAAAAGATTATAAACCGAAATAATCACGGACAAAATCCTGTGAGATACTAAATTTACATAAATTGAATGTAAATAGGTTCCAAAGAAAGATAAAAAACGAACTGCATTATTTATAATTTTTTACACAAACATCGAATTCTCGAATTCTCGAAATAGCAGAAATAACTGCTAACCTTGGACTGATAAAATTCTAAACAAGACACTGACAATACTTTTATAATTTTAAAGCGTAAGTAAAAAGTATCCGCATTTAATTGAGTGATAAAAAAGTGACATTTAATGCTTCCTTACTTTTTAAGTTGGATAGGACAGAATTTAAAAACAAAAATACTAAATAAAAATAATACTGAAAGTGAAAAAGCGTTACTTTCGATTATATAGGCGATTATGTTCATAAAACGTATTTTTTGAAAACTACTTCATCAAATTTAAAAAACTAGGAAGCTTTGAAAAGAGGATTCGATGATCTTTAAAATGAGGTTTTAGTCGACCCCCTTTCCCATTTAAGAATTTAGGAGTAAAGCTCACCCCCCTAGGAGAAGGGTTAGGAGGAGGTTAAAGTAGAAGGGTTAAAAATAAGCGCAAAATGTGTCCCCCTCGAAATAACAATCGATGGGTTCGAGTGATTTTTTCCTACCAAGCATAGATATGAGAAATCGGCCTTGTTTCGTTTTCATTGGCCCACCCTGTATTTATAATATAATATTAGACTTACTTCTGTAACTCTACCAAAAAATTTTTCAAAGAACATTAAATGAATAGGTTTAAGTGAACACCTCTACAGGTCCATGCAAAAGTCAGTGCTATTAGGAACATCTGGAATGGTCCGAAATTTTATGAAAGAAATAAAAACAGTTTAGGTCATTTAGAGCTCAGAGCAATAAAGCTCATCCTTTTCATATTCTTGATATCTGGAATGAGTGAATATTCCCTCTTTCAGGACTGAATGGCTTAATATTCTTATAATAACATTTTATTATTAAATATATATATATATATATATATATATATATATATATATATATATATATATATATATATATATATATATATATATATATATATATATATTATTATTGTAATAACATGTCTGAAATCTTTAATTAAAAATAAATTTCATAAGGGACAAATTGGCAAACAACAAGATGAAAGGGAAAAAAGTCTATTTTCATAAGATAAAAGGGGGCATAATTGTATAAAATAACTAATTTTTATTTATAAATATGAAATAAAGATCCACAATCATGGGAAAAACAAAAATAAGTAAAAAAATTGCATAAGAAATGTCTTAGATAGAAAGTTGATATTTCTAGTATCGGAGCGAAAGGAAAAAACTCCATAATTCTCATAAAAAGCAATTTTTCTCAAACAAAATATATGAAACAGAAGTATATAGACATATACAAGGATAATATAAAGGAATAAACAAATTTACAGGGAAAGGATAAGAATTATGGTATAAAATATAAACAATTTTTATGACACGAAGGTCAAATATGTAATATGGCATATTTTTTTAATATCATTAGATATTAAGTATAGATAAGTTTGTAAATAGATAGAATAGGGTAATTTTAAGAAGTAAACAGAATTTTGTCAAAGTGGAAGGATTATAAAGGACAAAAAATCCATAACAAAATTCGTTTCGAACTAAAAGTGACAGTGCGACATGTTTTAACCAAAAGTTCAACGGCGCGAAACGGGAATAACCCCAATTACAATAAAACAGTGATAATAAACTCTAATCAATAATAAAATTAAAAGACATTCAAAAGAAAATTAGATTTAAGGGTATAAATGGACTTTAGAAAGTAAGATGAACAATACTTGTCCCAATAAAGCCATTTCTAGCCAATTGTAAACATAGCTCATAGGTTAAATTATATGTATAAGTTGTAGAATATTATATTTAATTATTATCAAGCATTAGTTTTAAGTAAATAAGTGAAATAGGAGATAAAAAAGGAAATATAACAGAATAATAGTATCAAAATTTACTGACATTAAGTGACTCATCATGAAAATTAACAATTAAAAACAGATTAGGGCATATTAAAATATATATCATTTTAAAGCCAAAACCTCAGAGAAGGAATTTCGGGATATTAGGACAGCTAAGATATAATTATAAAACAGAAAATTTTATCCAAAGTTAAAAATATCAAGTACCAGAATCCATATTTTTATGTCAATTTGTTGTCTAGTAGTCTGGATTCTGGCAGACATATTTAAAATATATTCTTTTGTTTCGGAGGGTATAAATAGCAAACACCCCCGAAAACGAGAGATTCGTCAGTTTTCACTTGGTGTAGTCACCTCGCTGCTCGGGAAAGAAAAAAACAATTGAATGGGAAAGTTAACCCTACTTTTGAAAGAAGAAAAAACAAAATAAGTTGTAAAAGAAAAGTAATTCAAAGTGTTTTTAAGGAAATATTTTAGCAAAGAATTTAATAATAAATAATAAAATAAACAAATACAAACCTTTAAAATAACAACGGCGAATTCTCAAGAAGAAACAACCACATAAACAAATTGGGAAATTTTCATAATCCAGCCAAACTACATGTTCCAGTTCCAATAAATTAGATAATTTGGTAATCATAATATAAATCCAGGACAAGAAAACAAACAAATTCATTTTTATATCCTTTTTTATCAACAAATTCACAGGATAAAAAGGTATTTTTAGAGTTAAGAATTATGAAAATGTCAATGACTTGAACTATTAAAAATCATTTGAACTATTTTACCAGCGTTTTCCATTGGTGATAGTTAATTTAATTTAGCGTATTCCATTGACAATAGTTAGTTTTAAAAAGGGAATTTTAGGTAGTAAATCTCTATTGTAATAAATTTTAAATTTGAAATTTTAAAATAGTTATTAAAATTATTAAAAACAAACGTCATAAATATAATTTATTTTAATTAAATTTATTTTAAGTAATAAATAAAATATATTTTAACAATAGGACTTTGATTTATCCAAGTTGAATAAAAAAATTTAGAAAATTAAAAATAATTTGCCAGAACTCAAAGGGATAGGAGTCTAGAGATAAAGATAGTAAGTATTAGCCGAGGTATTAATAAAATAAAATAAACAATCAAACAAACTTTATTGTCCCACACACACAAATTATAAAGTATCGAATCGTTGCTACATTAATAATAAAAATAAATAATTAATAATTAAATAAATAACAATAACAAACTTACACCTAGTAACGATTTCGCTACAATATATATTTTGATTATTTGCTTTCTGAACCATTAACATATATTCTTCAATTTAATTTCTTGGGAGTTTTGGTTCAGATTTATTTTGAAAATTAAAAGGTTATTTTTAATTTTTCATATTGTTTAATTACAAACGTTTCGGCAAAAGCCTTCATCAGTGTTTATACATCTAAAATTAATATGGCAGTGGTTACTTATAATTATAACTTTTTCTTTTGTGTATTACATAAAATGATCTTACAATTTTACAATAATTAATTATGTTTTTGGCTTACCCTAGAAGGAAATCTGTCCATTAATAATAAACTTCAAAACACATACATCTACAAACATTTTAAAATCTTCAGGACATGCACAATTAAAATATTTATTTATACTGAAACGGCAGTAAGCAGTTTCTTCCGTATCCTGAGACAAGATAAGAGTCCAAAACATTTTTTTTAATTTACAATTAATTTTAAAAACAGTTTTTTAAAATATAAAGAATAGTGTTTGTTGTTTTTATTTAGCTATGAAGATTAAATATGAAAATAGGTTTTTTTTAAGAAAAGTTATTATATTATTTGAGTGTAAGGAGAGTGGGAAAAATAATTTTGCATGATACGATAAAACTGAAATTAATTAATGACGTTGTAGTAATATTGGCTTAGGTTTTTAATATCTGTTTTATCATTTATACAGTTTTCATGTTTTTTAATGAAAAGCATTTCTAGAAATTCTCTTTTTTTCTGATTTGGTTCTGTTTTTAAAATTTTTGTGTCCTGATAATTAAAAGTATGCTTTGCTTCATTTTCGTGTTTAGTTAAAGCTGTTTTATTTTTCTTGTCATATTTATGTCCATTTAATCGATTTTTGAGATATTGTGTTGTTTGGCCAATATAGACACTAGGGCAGTCGTTACATGGAATTTGGTAGATAGTATGAGTTTTTTGGTGTTTAGGGGTTTTAGTTTTTAGTGCGCTAAAGAACTTTCTTTGGAGAATATTGTGGCTTTTATGACACACGGCGATATCATGTTTTTTTAGGGTTGTTTGTAAACTCTCCGAGAGTCCCTGAACGTATGGGAGGGATAAATATTTAATTGATTTTTTGTCTATTGTATTTAGGTTAGGGTTATTTGCTTTTTGCAATCTGTTATTAAAGATGATATTAATTAATTTTTTGGGTAGCTATTTTTGATGAGAATATCTTTAGCTTTGTTAATAGCCTTAGGTTGGTATTCCAAGCTGCTCAGTTTTATAGCTCTGTCGGCGAGGCCGACAATCACAGATTTCTTTTGCGATATTGGATGTTGTGAAAAATAATTAATATATCGGCCAGACCAGGTTTTTTTGTATACCATTCTGTTTTAATATTATTATTTTTGTTGTGTAAGGTCATATCTAGAAAGTTTATTTTACTGTCGTTTTCTAACTCTATGGTGAATTTAAGTTTTTCGTGAAAGGCGTTAAAACAGTTAAGAATATAGTCACATTTATTTATAGGAACTGCTGTAAGGCAATCATCCACATATCTAAAAGAAAGGAAGCCGAAAATCCAGTTTGGCAATTACTTTTCTTCGAGGTCCTCCAATACCATCTGAGCTATGACACTAGATATAGAGGAGCCCGTTGCACATCCTTCTACTTGTTTATAAAAGTTATTTTTGTACATAAAATATGTTGATTTTAAAGTTAATTCAATAGCTTTTAAAAATTCATCCATTGGTATGTCTGTGTAATTTTCAATTTCCTTCCACTTTCTCCTGATTATTTCAAGAGCAAGCTCAACTGGTATGTTTGTATACAGTGAAACCACATCTAGAGATATAAGAATGTGGTCAATTGGCATATGAATATTGTTTATTTTTTCTTTGCAATCCCAAGAGTCTTTAATGTAGGTGTTACTTTTGTTTATGATGTTTTTTAGAATATTCTTAAGAAATTTGGATAGATTACTTAGTGGGGATTGTATACAAGATACGATAGGGCGCATTGGAATACCTTCCTTGTGAAAACCCGTAGATTTTGGAGCTTGCGCGTTGTGAATTTTAGATTTTTGCATTGTTTGGTGATAGTAGTTTTTGTTTTCCCAGTGTTTAATAAGATCGTTGTTTTTTTCTGCAAAATGTTAGTTGGGTCGCTGTTTATTTTTTATACGTGCCGGGATCATTCAACAGTAGTTCCATTTTTTTATCATATTCGTCGATTCCATAATGACGGTTTTATTTGATTTATCCGGCCTTAATATCTTTAAATTCGGATGTTTTTAAGAAAAGATTTTGTTTTGTTAATTTTTATGCAAAGTTCTTTGTCAATTTTGTCATGCTTTGTTTTATACCGTTTAGAATTTAATTTGTTTTTATAAGTTGTAGGAATATTGCTACAGTTTGCTCTAATATTGTCTTTTTTGTCAATACTAAGGTTGTCAATTGAAACTTCAACGGATGAAACAATTTCAGGGATGGGAAGTTCATTTAAGTTTGTGATTGGAGAAGCAAAATTGGATCCCAAACTAAGTATATCAACAGCATAGTCAGGAATTTCTACGTCTGTCAGATTTTCCAGCCAATTTTTTTCTATATTAATGTTTTGATAAGAGCTATTTTTTGTTTTAGAGATTAATGAACTGATTTTATTTATATTTTTTTGTTTTATTTTTGCAAAAAACGTTTCGTACTGTTTAGTTATATTGTTCAAATAATTTTGAAAGTCTTCTGCTGATAGAATTCTTTAAGCTTATTTTTAATTTCCAATATTATTATTTTCTAAGGATTGTATATTTATAATGGTGTCACTTATTATGTAAATTAAGAATTGTAGCCAGTCAAAATTATTAAAACTTTCTAAATATTCCTTCCTAGGTTAGAACAAAATTAATGATTTTAAATTTAAAAATGTGATCAATTTGCACCTAAACATTTTTGATTGCAGAAAATAATACAATATTCATATGTTAAATGCCAATTCTATTCTCAGATGTTTTCACTGATACAAACATACCAGTTGAGCTTGCTCTTGAAATAATCAGGAGAAAGTGGAAGGAAATTGAAAATTACACAGACATACCAATGGATGAATTTTTAAAAGCTATTGAATTAACTTTAAAATCAACATATTTTATGTACAAAAATAACTTTTATAAACAAGTAGAAGGATGTGCAATGGGCTCCTCTATATCTAGTGTCATAGCTCAGATGGTATTGGAGGACCTCGAAGAAAAAGTAATTGCCAAACTGGATTTTCGGCTTCCTTTCTTTTTTAGATATGTGGATGATTGCCTTACAGCAGTTCCTATAAATAAATGTGACTATATTCTTAACTGTTTTAACGCCTTTCACGAAAAACTTAAATTCACCATAGAGTTAGAAAACGACAGTAAAATAAACTTTCTAGATATGACCTTACACAACAAAAATAATAATATTAAAACAGAATGGTATACAAAAAAACCTGGTCTGGCCGATATATTAATTATTTTTCACAACATCCAATATCGCAAAAGAAATCTGTGATTGTCGGCCTCGCCGACAGAGCTATAAAACTGAGCAGCTTGGAATACCAACCTAAGGCTATTAACAAAGCTAAAGATATTCTCATCAAAAATAGCTACCCAAAAAAATTAATTAATATCATCTTTAATAACAGATTGCAAAAAGCAAATAACCCTAACCTAAATACAATAGACAAAAAATCAATTAAATATTTATCCCTCCCATACGTTCAGGGACTCTCGGAGAGTTTACAAACAACCCTAAAAAAACATGATATCGCCGTGTGTCATAAAAGCCACAATATTCTCCAAAGAAAGTTCTTTAGCGCACTAAAAACTAAAACCCCTAAACACCAAAAACTCATACTATCTACCAAATTCCATGTAACGACTGCCCTAGTGTCTATATTGGCCAAACAACACAATATCTCAAAAATCGATTAAATGGGCATAAATATGACAAGAAAAATAAAACAGCTTTAACTAAACACGAAAATGAAGCAAAGCATACTTTTAATTATCAGGACACAAAAATTTTAAAACAGAACCAAATCAGAAAAAAGAGAATTTCTAGAAATGCTTTTCATTAAAAAACATGAAAACTCTATAAATGATAAAACAGATATTAAAAACCTAAGCCAATATTACTACAACGTCATTAATTAATTTCAGTTTTATCGTATCATGCAAAATTATTTTTCCCACTCTCCTTACACTCAAATAATATAATAACTTTTCTTAAAAAAACCTATTTTCATATTTAATCTTCATAGCTAAATAAAAACAACAAACTACTATTCTTTATATTTTAAAAAACTGTTTTTAAATTAATTGTAAATTTAAAAAAATGTTTTGGACTCTTATCTTGTCTCAGGATACGGAAGGAACTGCTTACTGCCGTTTCAGTATAAATAAATATTTTAATTGTGCATGTCCTGAAGATTTTAAAATGTTTGTAGATGTATGTGTTTATAAGTGTTTGAAGTTTTATTAATGGACAGATTTCCTTCTAGGGTAAGCCAAAACATAATTATTTATTGTAAAATTGTAAGATCATTTATGTAATACACAAAAGAAAAGTTATAATTATAAGTAACCAGCAATAATTTTAGATGTAAACACTGATGAAGGCTTTTGCCGAAACGTTTGTAATTAAACAATATGAAATTAAAAATAACCTTTTAATTTTCAAAATAAATGTGAACCAAAACTCCCAAGAATTAAATTGAAGAAAAATATATATATATATATATATATATATATATATATATATATATATATATATATATATATATATATATATATATATATATATATATATATATATATATATATATATATATATATATATATATATATATATATATATATATATATATATATATATATATCCCTACTCTACTCTAACCTAAACCATAAATCTGTCGGTTTCTATGGCTTTTTGGAGGATTTCGAAATTTCGAACTGTTTTCACCCATCTTGTATAAATGATCCACATAATATGTGTTTTGTGATCTGGAATTTTAACTAAAACTTTCTCGTCCAACATAGGTCCCTATGTTGGCCATTTTCATCTGTTCGACATGCCATGCTACCTACCTACCCCTACAGTTTTATAATAAATTGAAAAACTGACATATAAACCGACATATTTGTTTGCCGGGTTGTTGGCAGTTTTTATGTCATAGTCACCTTAGAAAGGTGACAAATTAAAAATATTTATTTTTAGAAAATAAAAAAAAATACAGGGTTAATTTATTTTTGTCAAAATATGATGGTTGTAAATATAATAAAATACACACCTCGGTTAAAAGTTTTATTTTTGTTTTAAGATTATAATTAACTTTGACTTTTTGCTTTTCAGTTAACTAACTAATCTCTCAACAAAAAGGACACTTTCCATCCCGGTGTGTAATGTACTATTTATGTGCCTGTGTCAATGTTATTTTATTTTAAAAGCAGTGTTTGGTTCAAAAAAAGGCCTATATCAGAAATCAATAATTTTAGATTGGTTGAAACCGTTCTTTTTCTTATTCTTTATATTATTTTGTACAACATCCTTATTTATAAAAAAATCAAAATACATAATATATAATTTTAATCGAATTGAATACATATCCAAATGCAGTCGAATCTTATTTAAAATTTTAACTACCTAAGCCTGGTCCTACTGTTTACGTTTGATTTTCCATATCAAGGTTGAAACCACAACACGGCAATGGCAATATAAAGATCTACATATTTACGTATGTCACCCATTATACTTTTAACAAAAAAATATAAAATCCGAAATTTTACCTTAATTTAGAAATCATATTTTTTTGACAAATATTATATACACTTAAAACTTAGGTAACTTATTTTTATAAATATCAAACAGTAGGAAAATATTTTAAATTTATACCGTATTAATGAACTGTTTATGTGTGTTTTATAACTAAATCTTTATAATAAACAAAACTAAACGTCTAATTAATTAGGGGAACAAAAATATTTTTACCTGTCAGTTCTTATGTCAAATAGATTTACAGAATATCTTTAATCTTTTATTAAATCATTTCTTTACCTTTTCATGGCTGCCATTTAGAATAACAAATCTGCGATTCTGTGGCCAGATAGCATCACAAAACAAGAAACCGGTGTTTCCTAAATTATCTACAGAAAGAAATTGTTGCCCCCTGTTGTTTTACTGGGAATAAGGGTTGAGATGTTGTCTTAATGTATATTTTTTAAGGCATCTGATTTTTTACATGTATATTACAATATAAAAAATAGATTTATTTATTAAATATTTAACACTTATTAGTGGGAAAATACTTAATAAATGGAATATTTAGATAAGTTACATTTATTGGATTTTTAAGATGTGTTTTATTTAACTATCTAAATTTTAATTTAAAACATTCAAGCCTAAATAATAGTAAAAAGTTTGAAAAAAAAGTTTTTACCAATGATCTAAATTTCGATCTAATCAGATATAGTTTAACTTATACAATTAAATGATATTTCCAGGAAATCGCTTTAAAATTTAAAAAAATCCTAATAAATACTATATCTACCCACAGTACCAGTTGGCAGGATAAAACCAATGATTTGAAAACTAAAACGAATTGCTGAATTGCTAACAGCAAATAGCCCCTATAGAGGGTGTTGGAAAAATACACGGTCAAATTTCGGGAGATGATTTTTCATTAAAAAATATTTTTAAAAAATCGATTAATATGGGTCAGAAAATGCATAGTTTCTAAGATACAATGTGAAAAAAATTTACGCCACTGAGTCCTTTTGAAATTTTTATATTTTTATATTTTATTTAGATTAAGCGACAAAAAATGTAATCTTTATGTCCATTAATATTTTTTTCCTATTTTGCTTTGATTTTAAAAAACAATAATAAAACCAAAATTGCAAGTCTGGACCCCATTAAATAACAATTTAAAAAACCTAATTTTAATTTGCATTTAGGGTATCATTACTGATGATGTCCAGAGATTTGCAATGAATGGTTTTTTATTTTGTTTCTTCTGTTTCTTAAATTTGTCTGGTTGGGAGTCTAATAGATAAATGTGGCGATTCTCTTCATTTGGCGAGTTAAATTATGCCTGCATTTTAAATTTCAAGACAATTATGACCCCAGAATGTCGTTTAATTAGACTGAAAATTTCTAAAACACCGCTTAAAAAATCGACATAGCGGCCCTGTTTCAGAGCAGTTTTTTCTTTTAGGTAAACTCCTAAATACTAGACGTAACATTACTAAATGGTGTGACAATGGTGTGTTTTACATTTTTTCTAAATCTCTCTGTATTAATGAATGTCCTTTTTTTCATTATTACAGACAAATTTAAAAAAAAACATGCCAAGTCTAAAAAGAGTAGTAGTAGAGGTGTATTTAATTCTTCTTGTTTTTCCAAGTTTAACGAACTAAATAAAATCATGAAAATCAGATAAATATACGCTATTATCGCCCCTGTTTCGGGGTGATCCGAGTAAAAATATACAATTTTCAAAATTTTTCCATTTACTATTAGTACAGTGTGTGAGGAGAAAAAAGGAATTTGACCACCGGATTTTTTTTGCACCATTTCATTTTATGAAAATTTGGAATAAACTTGCTTTTACCCTCTAGATCAAAGTTTATATAGGCTTAAAGTGTGCTTTTTATTTTTAGGTGGTGGAAACCACCCCTTATGTTAAAAAATTTTAAAAACCGTAGAAATAGACTTTATGTAAAGTAAAATTATAGATAAATATGTAAAACGAATATGTTTTTATGTTGTAAGTTACAACTTACATTATCACCCTTAATAACGCGATAACAAAAAAATTGTTTTTTTTTATCTTAAAATTTTTAAATGAGGCTTATATTGGAGGAAAAAATTCAAAGAGAAAAGTCGTGAGATGTCTATTAGTAATCATCGAGAATTTATTCTGTACTTAGATACTTTAGAAATATTATTGATTTTATCGCATGTACATAAATTGTATGATTTAAATAAAGATATTTAATAGTATTTTCTGTTTTATTATCCTCTAACCTAAAACCAAAGTTGATTTATACTATTTCCTTATAATCCCAATATTTATTTCTATATATCCTAGATTAAAATAAAACAAGCAAATTTGGTATTGATTTTTTATTATGTATATTATTAAAACATACATACATGAAAACAAAAATTTCAAACATAGAACATAAGTTTAAAACATAAAAAACATAAAAATATAAGTATTAAGCATTTACATAATTATAAGTCTAAAACTAATCCTAACCTAAAAATAAATTAGTGATGGAACCTTCCGAATGATCTTCCGAACGATATTCGAATATAGAAATGTTTCGAATGATTCGAATATTTCTTTCGGATATTCGAATATTCTTATTCCAATCAGCTGGGGTAGATATATTACCGCTACTTATCGGATGATAGTTCATTCAATTCGCGGTTCATTCATATCAAGAATAGAAATTTTCCACAAAATGTCGACTTTTTTGGCGGCCACTGTATACTATTCTAGACACCACACCAATAATTATAAGATTAAACGAACTTACCTAAGTGAAGTTTGATCATAATTATATGACCGCCTCTTCCAAATAGATCACTATGTAGTTCACTCTTTCGCCGCCAGGTGGAGCCACGCATTCTAAAGTCAGACAAAAACACCTCTCGCCGCTGTACCATTCCCGTGCGCAACCCTGGAAACTTCATTATTTTTAA